>JARHVA010000490.1:2212500-2440000 GCA_037957365.1 Torreya grandis | reverse complement strand
TTGTTATTTTAGCCATATCACGTTCTTAGATTTGACTCATTTTATTACATAATTGATCCAAATAAGGTACACTATCCAAGTAAAATATTATGAAAATATTACCTTCATGATTTACATTTACCAATAATCTTATTTTATTATAGCCATGATTAATGTGTATTATTAGGGAATACTTAAAAATAAGGTTTTAAAATAAAACTCTAGAAGGATTAAACTCTAATAGAGACCTAGGGTTTGACACAATTCAATAAATATATGAATTCACCAATATGTTTTACCTTAATTTGGTTTTATTAACCTTAATAGGATAGAAACTAGTATTTTATTTCAAATTTTATTTTATAAAATTTAGAAATTGTATAAATTAAATTTACTTGATTAGAAAAACTTCTATGTAAAATCAAAATGCCAGAGATATGTAATAAATGACATAAAATTATTTATAACTTACTATATTTTTAAATATACTAAAAATGGAGATAAAATATAAATTAATTTGCTATAAATTTGACATTGTAGGACTGAGATGGAAACTATAAAATTAACTATGTGATTGTGTTGGATGAATGTGAATCAAGAATAATATTTTTCTTTCTCTCTAGATAAGTTTGTTTAAAAAAGATAGGTGTGTGATGTGTTGGTATCCTTAGGTTTCATCAAAATTATATAGGGTTTTACACTTTATGACTTATATGATATTTTTTCTTTTCTTGTGCATTGTATTTGACTATGTGGAAGCTCTCGACCTATTGCAAAAAATATTGTATTGTATTTTTCAATTATAACCCTTGTTTAATAATCCATGAATGATAAATGGAATAAAATATAAAAAAAGGTTATCGAGTGAAGTTGTGTTGGACATCAAAAAACCCTATGTTTAGCATTACCTACATACCAATATCTAAACTGGGATCAAACTCCATGTAGTTTTCCCATGTTATGGTGGTGTGTGTGAAATAATCATGCAATTTTAGATGTTTGTGTATTCATGGTGTGATTAAGTGTTTCAACCATGAATTTTGACCCTATAGGTTTTTTTAGAATTTATTTCATTTTTAACAGGGTTCTATGTATTAGAATTAGAAAAAATAGAGAATTTTCTCTCAATGTGCAACAAGAATTCTAATGATTTTCAATGTGTGTATCTCATAGGTTAAAATGGCTTGAAATTGTGAATTTATAGTGATAAATTATGAATTACTTCATATAGGTATTTATAAACATTTGGTATGACCTATTGTATGAGTTTAAATTTAATCAACTAGTCATTATTTGGTAGGAGGGCATGGTTTGGAGAACTGGATAGGACTAGGGAACATGATACTCTAAATGGTGTGGCTTTGTTTGAAGAGAAAATAAATTAAGGGATAATATTGAGATGTTTTTAATAATTAATAGAGACATTTTGAGATCAAATTTGCTTGTATGAATTGATCATCTACATAGAAAATTAAGGAAGGGTGGTAAATGTCAGAGTTGTTGCCAGAATCCAGATAATGCGAGTGCAATGGAGACATGATCACACGAGTTGAAGCAAGTGCACACCACATAGATGATAAAGAAATTTGAAAATAACACAAGAAGATAAATTTCACAAGACAAAATGGAGAAAACCAAAATCTGATTAACATGAGATGGCCAAAGTGAGGACTACAAATAGGAGAGTACCTAACTCCTCCACAAAAGGTGGACAAAGCACCCCAAGAATAGATTGTAACTCCTCCATGAAAGGTGGTGACAAGGTGATAAGAATAGAGAAGTAACTCCCATCAACGGAGTTACTTATGACATTCTTATGACACCTATGACACATCTATGACACACACCTCCACATAAGCTAGCCTATCCCACAAATGTAGGAAAACTCCATGTGTGCATAAGAAATACAATTTCCCTAATTAATAAATAGGTAAAAATAAAAACCTACACTAATACCCCCCCCATAAGTGTAGCTTAGGTGGGTAGTGTGGAAATATAAAATGGGTCCCAATAACTAGGCCTAATGAGGTACCCATGTACAAATGCAATCTCCCATAAGATAGAGAAAAGGAGAAAACCTATAGGAAAAAAACTCCCCCCCACAAAAGAGAGACATAAAAGAAAAGAAGAGGCTAGAAGGCCCCCCTGAAGATGATGCTACTACAGATGTGGACCACACCCCAAGAAGAGCTCATAGATGAATAAACTTGCTCTCAGTGAATGGTTTGGTGAAGATGTTTGCAACCTGCTCTGAAGACTAGCAAAATATCAACTCAATGACCTAACTATGAATAAGCTCCCAAATGAAATGCATGTGAATGTCTATGTGCTTGGTCCACTAGTGCTAAACTAGATTTCTATAAATTTGAATGGTACTCTAGTTGTCACAATAAATGATGGTGGGTTGCTGGATAGGAATGCCAAACTCAGAAAGTATCCCCTGAAGCCAAATAGCCTCAGTAGCTACATTAACAGCTCCCCTATACTCTGCCTATGTGGATGATATATCAATAGCATTCTACTTCTTGCTAGACCAACTGATAGGACTAGAACCTAGAGAGAAACTATAACCAGAAGTGGACTTGTGAGTCTATGAATCGCTAGCCTAGTTTGAATCTGTATATCCAACCAAGTCAATCTCTATGCCAAATTTGTAATGAATCTCATATCTATGTGAACCCTATATGTAATGCAAGATCCTCTTAGCTACTTTTCAATGCATCTCATGAGGTTCATACATGAATCTGGAGACAAGTCCCACTGTATATATGTTAGGCCTGGTGTGAGTCAAATAGATGAGACTACCAACAAGTTGTCGATATCAAGTGGCATCAACCAATGGTGAAGAAAAATCAGCCTCAAGCTTGACTCCTGATAGAAAGGGAGTCAGAGATGGCTTGCAATTAGCCATGTGAAACTGAGCCAATAAGTCAAAAGCATACTTAGGCTGTGCAAGAGAAATCCCTGAATCTGACTATGAGATCTCAATGCCAAGGAAGTAGTACAACAAACCCAAGTCTATCATGTCAAATATATCCTAGAGAGATGCCTTCACTACTGAAATGGCCGATGAATAACTCTTGGTGATCAAAAGGTCATCAACATATAGAACCAAAATATAGAGCAAATCATCCTACCATAAGAAGTAGACATTGGGATCAGAATGGCACCTAGTGAAACCCATTGTGAGAAGGAAGGAATCCATCTTGGCATACCAAGCTTGAGGGGCCTGTTTGAGGCCATAGATAGATTTCCTAAGTCTACATACTAATGAAGAATCATGAACAAATCTTGGTGGTTGCTCCATGTAGATCTCCTCATCTGGGTCTCTGTGAAGAAAGGCACTCTTCACATCCATCTGATGCACATCCCAACCATGTGTTATGGTAATAGCCAATGTGAGTTGGATAGAAGTCATCTTTGCAATAGGTGCAAAGGTCTCTGAGTAGTCAATGCCTACCACCTATGAGAAATCCTTGATGACCAATTACACCTTGTACTTATCAACCAACCCATTTGCTGCAAACTTGGTTTGATATATCCACCTACATTGAACCATCTTTCTTCCCTTAGGAAGTGAAGTTAAATCCCAAGTGTGATTTTTGATTAAGGAAGAATATTCTTCCTCCATAACACTATCCCACTCAGGTACCCCAGATGCTTCTCAAAAAGTCTATGGATCTAAAACTGAAGCAAAGAAGGCATGTGGATCTCTCTAAAACCCCCCTAGTATGTCTATCATTTACGGGATCTCCTACCTAAGTACCAGCACTCTCAAGTGTCTGTCTGGCTCGAAGTGGCCTAAAAGTGGGTGAGTCAGGGGTTAACTCTTCATCCTTTGACTGACTAGAGGTGGATGACGCTGCATCACTGTTCTTGCTATCTAAACTCAAAGAAGAAGAAGATGTCTCTAACTCAAGAACTTGTTGTGGCTTATCTGAATCTGATGAGGAATCATCATGAAGAAATAGATCCAATGAGGGAGAAGAAGTGTCGAGTGTTGAGTCTCTAGGACTCTCCTAAAAATGGACACTTCTCTCGATGAAAAACTCATGAGTGATTGGATCTAGAAGGTGATATCCCTTAATACCATCTAGATATCCTATAAAGATGCAAGGCTTGGACTGATGTTCCATAGCTTTGTGTTTCTTCTTTAGAATGTGGGCCATGTCTAGGGATCCAAAAACTCTAAGGTGCTCAACATCAGGTTTCCTTTTATGCCAAGCTTTAAAGGGTGTTATCCCTTTCAAAGCTTTGTGAGGAACCCTATTTTGAATGTAGCAAACACAATTGATGGCTTCGGCCCAGTACTATGGTGCTAAGGATTTGGAGTGAATCATATGGCTACCCATCTCTTTCAAGAACCTATTCTTGCATTCTGAAACCCCATTCTATGAAGGACTATAAGTGACTATGTACTATAAATTAATCCCCTATGTGGTGCAAAACTACTCAAACCTGATGCTGCCATACTCCCCTCCATTATCAATTTGAATAACCTTGATGGATTTCTCACTCTGTTTCTCAACAAGAGCCTTGAAGTCTAGAAAATTTTCAAACACTTTAGACTTTTGTTTGAGAAAATATATCCAAGTGTATTTAGAGAAATCATCAATGAAAGTGAGGATGTACTTGGCCCTTGTGAAAGATGGTTTGGGAAAGGGTCCTGATACAACATTGTAGACTAACTCCAAAGGTTGTGAAGCCCTCCAAGCTTTGCCTTTGTCAAATTTTGCTTCAGGATGCTTCCCAAGGGAGTACCCCTCGCAAAGTCCTTTTGAGAATTGGACACGAGGCAAGCCAATGACCATGTCATTTTTGCAAAGTTACTCAAGGTAGTGGTAGTTAAGGTGGCCAAACCGCTCATGCCATAATTTGCTAACTCCATCTAAATGAGTTATCAATGCTGTTGGAGAAGAATTTGATGCAAAATGTGAGAAGGTGTATAACCTTGCTTGGTGATCTGCCCTACCCACTGCCACTATAGTATCACTATGCAACTCCCTAATAGCAACTAAATCTGGTGAAAACTCAACTCTCATGCCCCACCAATGTGAGTGATTTGGTACAATAATAGGAGATTGGTTGAAAGAGAAGGAACACTTAGAACATTATTGAATGTTTCTCCTTCCATTTCAACTGACCCTCTCCCTATAATAGAAATTGATGTGTCATCACCCAAACTAATTGAAGTCATGCTACAAGGCTCTAAAGATGAAAAATCAACTAGTGAAGAGCCCATGTAGTGAGAATCACCTGAGTCAATACCCATGAAGATGTAGAAGCTATTATAGCTACAAGGGCCTTGCCCTTTTCTTTCTCCTTACCCTTGCCTTTTTCCTTGGTAGAATCTTGGGTAGATGAATTTTGCTTGATGGACTCAGGAACACTTATGTTGTTCTTCTCTAGAAAATGAGTTGGGTGATCTATTTGTTTCTTCATGCATTTGTGTTCATCATGCCCTATATTTTTACAATAGGCACACTTAACCTTCTCCTTCTTAGGTTTAGCATTGGAAGAGGAAGTCTCAGTGTTATTTTTGGCGGGATTGGTGTTTTCTTTCTTCTTCTCTTGGTCCTTGTTCTTTTTCTTCTCCTTTGTTGAAGTTTTATCCTTACCATTTTCAACTATCAAAGCTTGGGGTTGAGTAGACTTCATTGTGCCCATTTAAATTATCCTATCTTTCTCCCTAGTCAAGTTGGTAATGAATTAATCCAAAGAAGGCATTTTCCATGTAGTGCCAAGGGCACTTTTTGTGGCATGGAAAGTGGAGACAAAGATTGAATAGCTTGGACCTAGCTTTGTGAGAATAGAAAGTATGAGTTGATCATCTTTCTTCTCTATCCTGTATTCTTTCAATTGCAATCTAAGGGCCTTAAACTTAGTGAAGAAGTCTTGTAGGGTGTCAAAGGTGCTAGGACTTAGACTTATGAGTTTGTTTTCGAGCTCATGACCTCTCATTTCATCAAGCTTCCCAAATAACTTTTCTAAGGTGTCCCATATGTCATTGGGAGTCTGGGAGGATTATAGATGGAAGAAGAGTTTTGGAGACATAGAAAAGCTTAGTAATTCATAAGCGTCATCACTACAATTGTACCACTTGACCTTTTCAGCATCAGTGTTGGGTTCTACTTCAGTACCCATGGTGATCCTATACAACCCTTTGCTTCTAAGAATGACTGACATTTCAAACTTACATTCATGATAGTTGAAGGGTGTTAGGGGTTTAAGTTGAAAATAATCCATTTTTAGTTGAATTTAGGTGAAGTTGTGTTGATTGCAAGTTGTGAATTTATGCAGAAAGGAGAATGAAAGCAAAGATTTGCAAGTTGTGAAAAGTAATCACACCCCTCCCAAAATATTGAGCCCCCCCCCCAAATATGTAATTGCATTCTAAAAATACATTAGACTTAATCGAGAATGTATCTTAGAGTAATCAGTGCAAGACTAAAGCAAATAGGATGTCGGACTCAGCCAAAAATGCGTCTCGAGAGACCCAAAATTTTGGCACTTTATAAACTAGTGCATTTTTGACAAATAACAAGCCTACACTATGGATAATTTAATTATAAACACTTTTGCAAAAGATGGCACCCAAAACTAAGCTACCTTTTGCAAGATATTAAAGGTTCAATTTTCCCACAAACTAGTGTTTTTGCAAAAAAAGCACTAAAACATTAAAAAAATGTTTGTTATGAGAGAGAAAGTGGCCTTCCAACCACTCATTAGATTTAGCATGAAATGAGGAATCCAAAGGAGGTTCGTGTGAGGGGGAATTGGCCTCCTGCCAACCCAGGCCTCACCCTTTGTCTTTGTAGGTTGAAAATACAAGTTTAAAATGAAAAACCCCCAAATTACAAAACTGTCTAAAAAATTAAATATTCAGTCAAATTGACTAATTTTTATTTCACAGGTCAATTTTAAACTAAAAATAATGAAGCAAAGATAGAATTGATGGATGCCACGTGTTCAAGGGGCGCCACATGGAATGCCAAGTAAGGAAGGGGTGCCAAAAATAGCACAATCTAGAATTTTAACTCAGAAAAGATAAAAAAATAAATGTGCAAACATGTTGGATGCCATACAACCTACTTGGCACCTTGCTAGGAAAGAAAATAAGCTGGAAGGACTGCTTGAGGTGTAGCAAAACTAAAAGCACTGCTAAAGTTGGTGTAGACTTGCAGACTTGCATGCCGTATGGCCTGGTTAGTTGTTGGAGAGTGCAGACTGTTGTTACTAGAACTAAAGGCTGTTTTTGATGTCGTACAACTGATTGCATGGCTAGAAGGAAGGACTTATGCTATTGAAACTAAAGTTGCTTAGAGCTGTTCCTCCCTCTATTCTTTGCACACAATAATGGCACCCAGGCTAACTGTTGAACCAACCCCTAAAGTGAAAACAACCAAGACACCTAAAGGCCAAGGATTCCCAAGAAAATGATACCAGAAATGATATATATTTTTTATTTTAGATAAGATCTAGAAAATAAAAAAACAAATAGAACTCCACTCCTCTTGATTTCAAAATGAACTAAAAGCATAACCATACACACAATTACCACTCTTGCTCTGATACCATATTAGAGTTGTTGCTAGAATCTAGATAATGCGAGTGCAATGGAGACGTGATCACACAAGTTGAAGCAAGTGCACACCACATAGATGCTAAAGAAATTTTAAAATAACACAAGAAGATAAATTGCATAAGACAAAATGGAGAAAACCAAAATCTGATTAACATGAGATGGCCAAAGTGAGGACTACAAATAGGAGAGTATGTAAGTAACTCCTCCACAAAAGGTGGACAAGGCACCCCAAGAATAGACTGTAACTCCTCCATGAAAAGTGGTGACAAGGTGTTAAGAATAGAGAAGTAACTCCCATCAATGGAGTTACTTATGACACCTATGACACATCTATGACACACGCCTCCACATAAGCTAGCCTATCCCACAAATGTAGGAAAACTCCATGTATGCATAAGAAATACAATTTCCCTAATTAATAAATAGGGAAAAATAAAAACCTACACTAATAGTAAAAATACTTTCGAATGAGGCATGAGCTAAGTTTAGATAGGGAGTGGTTCATAAGTATATTGTTTCAGAAAAAAATTTAATTTTTGTGTCTATATTTTCCCCAATTTTAATAAAGTAGTGAGATAAAATTAAAATTACTAGAGTAAAATGGAAATGCATACCTAAACTTACCTATTAATAATAATCTTGAATGTAGACCATAACATTGAACTATGCTTTATGCAGAATCTATAATGAAACATGTATAAAATCAATCCTTATTTAAGATAAAAATAAATAAATAAAGACAAGCAAAACTTATATATATAATAACAAAGAATGAATACACGTGATAAGGTATGTGAAACATTGTGTTTCCTAGTGTAAAATTGGTGACTATAGAGTGTAGGACCCTTGGAGATTTATTTGTCATTGACAAAATTAGATTTTACTATCCATCCCCTAATCATTTTTGATAAGTGAGTGTGATTAACAACTCAAGGTGTGACATCCTCCATCATTGCATACCTAAAGTAGAGGAGTATCTCAAAATCCACATATGAATTTAAATAGACTATTCTAGTGAAAAACTAAAGAAAAGATGAATCAACCACTAAAAATGGAATAAGGTTCATTTCTAGTGCAAAACTAGTGAAAAGATAGTATCATATAAATATGGTGTATACAACATATATAATGACAAGTATTTACACTCCATCTGTAAGATTGGTAAAAATTTTAGCAAGGAGGTGGTTATGTGTGACACACCTACCCCCAATTTGACATCTAGGTGTATGTGGATTCTAAAACTAAGTAATAGCATGGGATTTTCTAAGAAAAACATCTTTAAATGACTATGGAACACTTTTTATGCATGATTCCCCCAAATTAAGCAAATATCAACAAACTTAAATATTTTTCTTAAAATTTTGACTCGGTACCTAATAGAAACTATTTTGTACTATCTTTGATTCTATTAATTTCTAAAAATGATTATTTTCTACTTATTGGGACAACATCCATTTTTTTATACATGGATAGCATACACCCTTGTCCACATCAAGAATTGTTTTCTAACACTACTTTCTAGGTGATTTTTTGGTATGAATCATGATCAATTATGTCAAACCTATAAAATTATCTCTACGTACTATATTGTAAGATCTCATTCTCTAAGACAAAACATTATGTATGACCCATATTTTAAGATGATTTATGGAAATTTTACAATAACTTAACTCAAAATATAATTATATGCAAGATATGTTATGAATATATGTAAATATGAGTAGTAATGATAACATGGAGGATCATGACATCATCATATTTAAACTAAGTGAAAATAGTTATAATGTAATATGCATGTATAAATCTAAGCATATACAATGTTATTTTAGATAGATATTATTAATAGAACAGATGGATAAATATCAAAATTGAGTACTGATCACTAAATGGAACTATTCATTGAAGGATGCATTATATTGATCATTACATCTAGAAATATGGAAGAAGCATGATGTCCATCATGACATCAAAACTAAGTAATAAAAGTGTCATGGCCATAATGAAGACATATAAATAATACATCCAAATCAAATAAAACATTTAATAGAAGACCAAGGGGACACATACAAGGGACATATTCAAATTCCACTCACATAAACATAGACACATATAATAGGATTGGAGCCATATGCAAGGACATGTTCAAATGTCCATAATCCACAAACAAAGAATAAACATAAGACATGAAGCATTGAAATAAAATATTAAAATCATGTATGAACATATGTAATTGATCAACATAAGCTATCCTTAATATCAATATATAAGGTAACTCAACTATACAATAAGGTAATAGTGTGAATGTAAGTAATATCGATATATTTTGTGGAATGTAAAGAAATAAGGTATGAAAAATAAGGGATAGACAAAGAATTATATTACCTATATATGATATTCCCCTAGTGAAATGTATACTATATAAACAACTTATAATATGTGTGTATTATTGGATCTAATCATCGATAACATGTAGTCATTCAAAAAGTTCTATCAGAATCAAATAATAGCACGATGTGCTCTTGTCTAGGAAGTGAGATTTTTTTTGTAATTTATGAGTCTGAGATAGTTAAATGACCTAAAATTATGTTTATAAATGAAAACCTATATGTTCTACATTCACACATGTATAAATTATGAATCATTTAAAAAAATAGATATATAAATAAATACTCAATATATTGAGCACACTTTAACTGATGTAAATAAACTACACAAATCATGCATAGATCCAAATTTTTAATTTTTCTATAATTTTTTTTGAATATATGAACTAAAAGAATATAAATATTAACACTAATTGATGATTTATATAAGGGAATCATAATCAATGAGTCTTGTATTTAGGATGTAAAAGGTGACCTTTTAAGAATGGAGATTATCATACTATTGTGCCTAAACCAAGTTGAATTTAGAATTAGAATATTTATTTTCCTTTATTACATAGGTTCCATTATCATAATGATGATCTGTAACATATTATGCATTTTTTTAGGATGATGAACTCTATGGATTTTGAAAACTTTTCATCGAGTGTATGAACCTTTTGTTGGTGAATTATGTGAAACACCCTTAGTTCCATTTAAGATAAATATAGGACATGTAGGAGTAGAAAGAGGCTCTTTAGAACCTATGACAAATATTTTTTGAATTGGAATTTCAATTATAGGCCTCCTTATAATGTTAAATATTTCCTTTTGCATTTATTGAGTATGGTGAACCCTTTTAGATGGATCAGTTGAAATATGTTGTATAAGAACCATATCCATTCTTTATGGGTATTCATATGGATACCATGAAATATGATGACCTCATTAGCATAGATATTATTTAAAAACCTATGAACTATACATGGAATTGCACAAATCTACTAAATCTAAGGGTGCCCCAATAATATATTGAAGACCCTTGTATTGGGTACTACTATAAACCTAGTGGCCACATGTGCTATCCTAACATGTAATGGTAATTTAATCTACTAAATGGAGATTTTAATGTGACCATTAAATATATTTATTATAGTTTTTAAGAGAAATAAATCTTGATATATGTGTTTATTCTATCAAAAAATAGATAAATAGAAGTTAATTACCTAAATGAGAAAAAAATTACATAAAATTAGAATGTTACAGATATCTAATTAATGACACAAACTTATTTGGAACTTAATATATTTGGAAATATGATAAAATGGGAAATAAAAAAGACAAATTACTTATATATAAATTTGACAGTGGAAGACTTAGATAGAAACTAGAAAACTAACTGTATGACTATTTTGGTTGAATATGAATGAGGAATAGTGTTTCACTTACTCTCTAAAAAAGACTACTAAAATAAAATAGGGGTGTGATGTGATAGTTTACTTAGGTCATTTTAGTTTCATGTAGGGTTTTATTCTCTGTGACTAATATGATAGGTTCACTTTACATGTGTGCTCTAATTAACTATGTTCAAACTCTGGATTTGTTACAAAAATTCACATTGTCATCTTTTTCTCTTGTAACCCTAACTCAATAGACAATGAATTATAAATATATTAAAATGGAAAAATGGGTTAGTATCTGAATTTTTTCTATACCTCAACATACCCTATGTTGAGTGTTTCTTATATACGAATACTCTGAAGAAGGAACAAACTCCCTGTAGTTATCCCATGCTATGGTGTTATGTGTGAAAAAATGATGTAATGTTATATGATTATCCAATATTTGGGTGATTAAATGTTTCAACCATGAATTGTGACCTTGGAGGTGTATTTTTACTTTAGCTTAGGGTTACTAACATTATATATATTTAGAATTGGGAGAAATAGGTATGCATTATCAATGTGTAATAAAATGCTAGTGTGTTTCAATGTGTGAGCCTCTTGGGTGAAAAATGGCTTAAAATTGTTCTTTTGTAGTGATCATTTACTAATTTTTTTGGATAGGGATTATTAAACATGTGGGATAACCCATTACATTAGTTTTAATTTAATAAACTAGTTATTATTTGGTATGAGGATGTGGGCAATAAAATTGGACAATGTGAGGGAGTGGGATAGTCCAAATGGTGCATCCTTGTCTCCAAATCAAAGACAACTAAGATAAGAGTATGTACCAATAAAGGGATAATATTATATAATTTAAGTGATGAATATGAAAATTTTGATGTCACTATTTACTTATAGAAATGAATCATCTACATAGTAGTAAAGGATCATGGAATGATATATGAGTTAAGTTTGTATAGGGAGTTGTCACAAATAATTTGTTTCAGTTTAAATTTTAATTTTCTCTTCTACATTTTCCACATTTTAATCTAGTAATGTAAGAAAATCTAAAGTACTAGAGTAAAAGGAAAATACATACCTGAGCTTACATATGCAAAACAATATTGAATGTATGCCACAACATTGAAGTGTGATTCATGCAGAACCTATAATGAAACATGTATAAAATTAGTCATTACATAATATAGTAATCAATATGTAAATATGAGAAAACTTATATATCTAGTAACAAGGAATTAATATATATATATATGATTGGGTACATGAAACATTGTTTTTTACTAGTTTAAAAAACTAGTGAATGGATAAGGTAGGCCCCTTGGAGATTTATTCTTCATTCAATAGCTTGGATTGCATTGTGCATGTCCCAATCCTCATTGATATGTGAGTGTTATTAAACACTCAGGTGTGCTTTAATCCATCATTGTATACCTAAAGCAGTGGATTATTTTAGAATCCTTATATGAATTCTAATAGATTTTTCTAGTGTGAAAACTAAAAAAAAAGGTGAACCAACCACTGTAAATGGAATAATGTTCATTTATAGTGAAAAATTGGATAAAAATAAGTATGATCTAAATTTGGTGTCTACAACATAGAGAATGACAAGTATTTCCACTCCATCTATGGAACTAGTGAAACTTTGAGTAATAATATGGTCATATGCCACACGCATTCACCCAATCTAATATTTTGAGTGTATATGGAATTTAAAACTAAGTAATATCATGTGATTTTCTAAGTAAAACATTTATGTGATTACTTGAAATAGATGGCATGCATGATGACCCTAAACTAATCAAATCTAAGATAATTTTGATTATTTTTATAAAAACTATGATTGGGTACCTATCAAAAACTACTCTATACTGATTATGGTTCTAATTTATTCTTCTAAAAAATTCCACTATTTTAATCCTAGTAATGTAAGAAAATAAAGTTTTAGAGCAAAAGGAAAATACTTGCACCCTAGTCTAAATGAAACACCATTTTATGAAATTGATTTTTATGTGGTTTCTAGGTATTAGTCATGATCAATTATGTAAAGCCTAAAAAATTATGTCTATGTAATATATCATATGAGCTTAGTATCTAATACAAGATACTATGTTTTCCCCCTCTATTGAGGTGAGTTTTGGAGCCTATGCAATAACTTAACTCAAAAAAACTTATGTGTGATAATTTATGAAAAGATGTAAATATGAGTAGTAATAATAATTTGGAGGTGCATGGCATCATCATATTTCAATAGAGTAAAATAGTGATATAATATGCATGTGAAAATAAGCATACATAGTGAAATTATCAAGATAGATGTTATCAATGAGGTGGGTAGATAAATGATCAGAACTGAGTAATGAAAGTTGAATAGAACTAGTCAAAGAGGGATACAACTATATTGATCATGGAATCATGAAACATGGAAATGCATGATGTCTTTCATGGTATAGTGAAAAATTGGAGCAAATAAGTGTCATGTGTCTTTCATGATTTAAATGTTCAAAGAGTACACAAAAAACATTGAATAAAATGCCAAGTGGCCACATATAAGGGACATTCAAATGTCACTCACTTAAACATAGAAACATAAAATAAGCTTAAAGTCAATACAGAGGAGGATTCTGTTACCAGAATAGAAGAGACGGAGGAAAACCAGAAAGTGGTGGAGGATGACACTATCCAGGAAGATCCTGGTGAGGACCCAACTTCTAAGAATGAAAATAAAATCTCTGTCAAGGAAGATATTCAAAACATGGAGATGGAAATTCAAGATGGAATCAATGAGCGGGAACAAAAGAGTCAAGAAGACTTCTTTGAAGAAGCTAGGAATAGCCCCAATAAAAAGTCTGAGGATTGGAGAGGGAAGAATCAGAATGATGAAATACACACTCCTATGACTTGGGTTAACTGTAAAGTTGAGTCTTCTTCCCAATTAGATTCCTGGTTGTGTAGGGAGATCATTGACCTCAAGAAAAAAGCAGAAACTTTGGAAGATTCTCTGAAAGCTTCTTGGAAATCAAAGTAAACAACATGGAAAAAATTATGTCTAAGCGAGATCCCTGTGAAGCTCAAAGCTAATACAAAATACAATGTTTTCCGAGAGCTAATAAAGGATAACAGAAAGAAAATGGAGGAAGTAACATCCAACATTTGTGCAGCTGCTATCAATATAGGTAAACAAGCCAATGAGGAGACCAAAGCACTAGAGGGTCCCAGCAAAAGGACAAGGCAAAGTTCTAGAAAGAAAGATACACAAAAAGGAGCTTTGCTGGAGGTTACCACCCAGGATACTGCTTTGAAAGGAAAAGAAGCCATGAACTTGATACTGGAACTGGATGAATAATCTGGTCCGTCTTGTTGGTTAAGAAACTGGTACTGATCTTTGTTCTTCTTTTGTTAGCTTTTGTTTGTTGTACCACCAGACTTTTGTTTATGGGTTTTGACTGGATGTGTCTCTTATGGTTTCAGGACCATTCAACTCCTATTTTTGCTACCTCACTGTATTGTTTTTTAGGCATTGCCTGTGGGCTTAGTTGTTCTTATTTTGCTCTCTGTTAAAGGGTTTCGGGGCCCCTTCAAAACTTGCTTTTACCTCTAATCTAAAACATAAAATAAGCTTAGATACACACTCAAGGACATGTTCAAATGTCTACAATAAAAAATAGTGAATACACACAAGACATGAGGCAGGAAATAAAACCTACAAAGCATGCATGTATATATTTAATTGATCAACATAAGAAATTTGTAATTTAGATATATTCAATAACTTAAGTATCTAGTAAGATATCAATGTGAATATAAGTGATAAATATCTATAAATTGTGCATAATGTAAATAAATAAGGTATGAACAATAATATATAGCCAAAGAATGATATAACCTATGTAAAATTATGCCCCCAGTGAATGTTTTGAAGTATTAACAAGTTTCGGAGGCATGTGACTTGTTTAAATTTGATATTTGTTAGAATATGTTCATTGGAACTATACCAATAGAATTATATAATAACATGATTTGCTAGTGTCTGGGGAGAATTCTTTTGTCTATTTACAATTTATAAGTTTAATATAGTTAAATGTGTCTGTAAATGGAAACATGTATGTTTTGCATTCACTCATGTACACTTTTTGAAGCATTGTTTTTAATAAAAAATGGATACATATAAAAAAATAATAAGTATATTGAGAAAAAATTAACTGATGCAAATAAACTACACAAATCATCCATAAGTCTTGATTTTTTAATTTTTTTAATTTTTATTTTTTATATTTTTTAAAACATATTAAATAATAAAAGGAAGAAATAATACTAACTGATGATTCTTATGATGGACTCGCAATCAATAGGTCATGTATCTAACATATGAATAGTGACCTTTCATGATTGGAAAGTGTCATACTTTTATGATTGAACTATGCTAAATTTAGAATCTAAGTATAAATTTTTCTCTATAACATAAGAACCATAGTCATGATAATGAGTTGTATCATGATTTTTATATTTTTTATCATGATAAACTTGAGAGATTTTGGGAACCCATCATTGAGTTTATGAACCCTATGTTGGTGCACTATGTTAAACACCCTTAGTAATATCAATAAGGGAAGTGTAGGAGTAGAGATAAACTCTCCATAATATGTGACAAATCTCTATTGAAGTTTTTGTTTACCATTTTGACCATAAGTCAAAATGGGTCAAACCCCTATAGTCAATACTTGATATGGGAGTAGAACATAGTGTCATAGGGTGTGTTATGGTCTATTTTATGTCATTTAATTCCATTCTAACCTTAGTCATGATCTAGTTTAGTCTTATGTCATTTAAAGTCATCTAGGGAGTCAAACCGTCATGACATGTCACACAAGAATGAATAGGGAAGTCTAGTTATACATTTTACAAGTATGCTTACAAAATATTTCAAGACAAAAATTCTACATTGACATGATGCTTTTGGTGAAAATATCACCCTCTATAAATTTTGTGTCTTGATGATATTGATATCTCAAGATATAAGCATTTAAAGTTGAACTAGTAGAGATAGATGTGCATAGAGATGTAAAGTTCAAGATTTGAGAACTAACCATTTAAATTCAAAATATCTAAAGAATCATAAGCTCAAATGTAAAGCTACCAAGTGGTGAAATGACATTTAATAAATCTAATAGCAATGGCATGTAGGTGCTTAATAGGGTCAAAAAGTCAAAAAGTGACCAAATCAAGGATCAACAACACGCGTTGAGTCATGTAGATAAGATCAATGATCTATGTTTAAAGACTAGGACCCAAATATAACATTATGCATCAAATCATGTAGATAATATCTAATAGTGAGAGTTAAGGTCAAAGAGTCAAAGGATCCTAAGCTTGAATATAAATTTACCAAGTGGTGAAATGGCATTCAATCAAGCCATGATCAATGACATGCATTTCATTGAGAAACTAAGATCAACAGTGTGTGTTGAGTCAAAGGTCAAGGAGCCCAGATTAAATGTGAGACTACCAAGTGGCATGAGAGTGTTAACCAAATGGGCTAACAATAGGATCCATAGAGATCATGAAATGCTACCAAATTTCATAATCTTAGATGTTTAGGTCATAGATCAATGGTTGACATCAAAAATTAAATTGAAGAGACTCTAGAGGAGATTGATAGAGCAAATCTAATTGGATTCTAGATGGACAAGATGAGGCTACATGTCCAAATGATGATAGACATGTTTTAAAATGGAATGAGTAATATGGCAAGGGAATTCCACATATGTATCCATGTAGAATCAAAGGATTCTATATCAAATCAAGCACCTCAAACTCATACATTATCATTAAATCTCAGTTGAAATTCAATATGAACAATGATTGCCAAATGTGAAGAATGAAGTCTAGGAGATAAATGTATAACTACAAATGGTAAATATAGGTGTCTAGAAGATAAATAGTAGTTAGGAAAACATATCATAAATATTATAGCATGTTTTAACCTCCCTCAGATAGTACATATGTGTCAACTCTCCTAATTTAGTTTCAAATGCTCGAGAGATTATCCATGATGAAATTAGTTTCTTGAACAAGAAAGGAGAGCCATATGCCACATTTCATGAGTCTCATGACTTGGAGGAATATTTTTCCTATCAAACCTTGCATGGTTTATTTCCTAATAAATTATCTTATATATGTAACTCCTCTTAGCATGACAAGTGTTCTAGTGACCTTTGGACTTCTCTTTTCTCACTTCTCTCTCAAGTTCTATAAGTAGATGCCAATTTGGCCTTTGTAATATAATACCACACCATGTATGGTGAAGACCTACTGGAATAATGTCACATTTTTCCTTTGAACATTAATAAAAATCTAGTTTTGAGTTCTTAAATAATTTTCTAAGTGTGCAAGTGATGTATGGTGATGCAAAATGATAATTCTATATCCTTTATTCCCTTATCCTTTCATATTTGTGCAAGAGTTCCTATTATAATAGGTCATATAGAGTGTAGTCAAGCATGTTATGATATTTTAAAGTGTGTGATTATACTTTAATTTTTAAATATTATATCTATTTCATTTTACGTGTGTTTCTTCCCACATCTTACCTCTATATTAAAACACTCATGTTAGAAACCTTTTAAGACTTATAAGCTAGTTTGTATGCCTTGATTCTTAGGAAATGAAATATGATGGTAATGTGGAAAAAAAAAGTATATTACCCATTTATATTAGGTTAATTTTATTTAATTTTCTAAATATTTTCCCCACAATCAAGCATTAGCATAGGTGAAATTACTTTAAGATACATTCAGGGAGCTAGCCCTTAAATCTAGAGGCACACTTCCACTATAGGTACACCCACATACCTAGAAGTGTTCCCATGTTTCCAAAATATAGAAGAGGCTTGCACACCCTCTTCTAGGGTGAAATATTTGGTGGAAACAATTTTGGCACATCCAGTGGGACCCATTGTCTTCATGACAACTTGTCAAGGTGAATTCTAGTCTTGACAACATCAACTATAAATTAGTGTACTATTCAACATTTGGTGACTCCATCAAGGTAAATCTAGTTCAATACCATTATTTTTTCATAAAATTTCTCCTATAATTCATGGTTATCACTAGGCCATCATCTAGTAGAGTGTTCAACCCCATTAATCCACCTATTTAGCCTGAATTTCCTCTTGAAGTTCAATACCCTCATCTTAATTTTCCCTTTGAGGAACCAATATATTTTTCTAGAGAAGAAGAGATTAAAGAGATTGAAGAAATTAAATATATTGAAAAAAACATGGATAGACATCATGATTTCCCTACCTTCAATACTAAAAATCCAATCCATCTTCAAGTCCATGATAACATTACCCCTACTACCACAAAAGGTGTGCCTACATTTAATGGTGAGATTCATGTTATAGCTAGTGAACACATTAGAGATGTTCCCAGCTTTTAAATTTTCCATAATGTTATAGAATACAACATTTCCATTAGGATCCTTTCCATATCCCTTAGAGGGAAATCTCTTGATTTGTATAGGACTCTAGAAGGTGGATGTATAACATCATGGGAAGAGTTTGGAATGTTGTTAACTTATAGTTTTGAAGATGAAAGTGACCATACCTCTCTTATACATTAGATTAATGTGACAAAAATAGGCCCCTAAGGAATCAATTCATGACTTAAATGAGAGGTTTCAAAATACTAAGTATAGATTACCTACTCTTATGAGGCCACCTACTAGTTTTGTCTTCCCTACTTATTTGAGAGCTTTTGGTATTGAAATTGCTATCATGCTTCAATACATGGGTGGTTCCACTCTTCATAAAGCATATGAGCTTTCCATCAAAGATTAAAATAGTCTCATCCAAGATATAAGGTTACCTCCTAAGATTTATATGCCTCCATTATCTTATACTTCTACTAACACTTAAAATGTGTCCCAAATTCCTAATGTTAACACCAATCCTAGAGTTTCTCCTAATAAAGAAGATAATAACATGGATAAAGATTAAGAAATTAAAATGATAAGAGATTAGATTTGGTAAGATAACATACAACCAAGTGAATATAAAAATACTTACCCTTATTAACAATAGTATGGTTAGAAATTTGGAAGATGAAGACATCAATGGAAACCTAACTCTAATAGGCCTACCAATGTGTACAATCCTAACTCCACCACCAATGCAAGAGAGATGATATATGTGCATAGTAAGTTGGTACAATGATAAAATTGAAAGGAGGGCCAATTTATGGATGCTAATGAGAATAATGAGAAATATATTGTTGCTCAAATAATTACTCCCCTCCTATTAGCTAAAGATGAAGTGATAATGTAAATTAATGAGGGTTGGCAGCCTCAAGGAGAAAGCTTCACCAACTTCTTGGTGGAAGACAATTTTGTAATCAGTCAAAGATCCTATATTATATATAATACTAGAGATAAGAGGAAGGCTCTAGGGGGTGGTATTATCATGCCCATAGGCTCATCCAATCCTCCTACAAGGTAGCAAGGCATGGTTGCAAGTGTGATAGTTACAAAATCTCCTACACCTCCATCAAGCCAAAATGTTTTAAGGTCTATTCAAGGTGCCTCTATTCCTCAAGTTCCAAGAAATTATTTACCTCCAAGGACTCAATAAAATGTGATTACTAATGCTCTAAACATAGTGGATTCCTTGAAAAGTGCCAAATCATCTATCTCCTTCTGGGATATCCTTCATATGCTTGGCCAAAAAGAGTTGTTACAAAAGTAATATTGCACTATTATTACTAGTCCTTCATCTTCAAATAAAATTAATATTCATGTTATACTTGAAAATTATCCTAAAACTATTATTGAACCATCTACCAGGACTAAGAAACCTCTACCATTTTACCTCTCTCTCATAGTGGGTGATAAACTAGTTCACAATGGCATAGTTGATAGTGGAGCCTCTACCTTAGAAATGCCGAAAGTTGTAGCTAATAAGTTGGGCCTAAAATATGATCCTCATATCAAAGTATTGATCTAGATAGATGGTACACCTAATAAGACCATAAGGCTAATAAAAATTTAAAGGTTTTATTGCATGATTGTCCTAACTTTCCTATCCTTCAATATATAATTATTGTTGACCTATCATGTCACTTTGCAATCTACCTATCAAGAGACTTTACAAACAATATTGGTGGCTATCTATTATCTAATTGATCCTTCTTAGCCTTTAGGACATGGTGTGGGACTAAATTTACCATTAGAACTTGACCTCTTATAAGGTTTCACATTGAACCTTACATTGAAACTAGTTCTAACTTGAATTGTGTTGTTCATGAGAAGGAGGAATCTAAAGTGGATGATGGTGCTTATAAAATTGAGGGAATTTATTTATTTATTTTTGGATGAGTATGGTGTAGATGCATATGGGCATTATCCTTATGCATACTTTAAGAAATTTTATCTTAGGACTTACATCATGCATGAGGAGCCATTTGAAGGAGTTGAGGTAAGTGTCAAACATTCACATGTTGTTGAGTGCAACTATATGACTCATGAGTATGATGATCATAGGTTGATGAATATAATTGAGCACCATAGTGGTAATAATGATGTTTTCATTCTTTATATTGATTAAGATGTTCTGGATGATGACACTCATGAAGAAGAGGAGGATGACTTATGGCTAAGATTTTAGGCCATATGTCAAGAATTTGACAAGATTTGTAATATTCCTTCTTATCCCAAGAAATGTATGTCTAATGTGTTTTTTGATGAATCTAATGAGTAGGCTATCAGGTGTTATATAAATTATGAAAGTAAAGGGAATGTTGTTAAGGAATATGGACATTAATATGCTATTCAAAAGCCTGTAGTCCTATAAGGACCTAGTGAGGTCAAGGCAAAAGTTGTGCCTAAAGGGTGGTTAGGAGATCCATCTAGTATCGATCCATGTTCAGAGGGGTTGGATCATAAATAAGAACTTGATATTCCCAAGCATCAAGTATATCATATATAATAATTCAAAAAGGTTGAGGCAATTTTCATCATTCTTATTTTATAGTATGAAGAATGTATATCAGATATGGTAATGATCATGAGGATTAAAGCTTAAACCAATGCTCTTAGAGAGTAATAAATATCATTCATGAATGTCCCAAAAAGTTCACTTGTAGAAATAAGAAGATTCAAAGGTAATAGGCTTCTTGATCACCTACATATGCAAGTGATTGGTAATGAGCATGCTCCTCATGCTAGGCTACCTTCATGGAGTGATGAAGATGTCAGGGGAACCATTTTTGACCCTGGTTGACATATGATGAGATGTTTCACCTCAAGATGAGGTTTTTTAAATATTATAATAATTGTGTGTCTTTCCTTTTAGATGTGTTGGTTACTTAAGTGTTTTAGTTGAACACATGTGTGTTTATTTTGAGTTTGTCTTGTTTTATGTGCCTTTCCCTCATGTTTTCAAAGTAAATTTGTGTGTCAAACCTATGTACATGTTACTCCATATTCCAGTGGGTAGTATTAGACAACTATTAATGGCATAGAAAGCATACCACCCTTAGGAAATTTCTAAGTATGTTGACCATTTTGACCATAAGTCAAAATGGGTCAACCCCCTATAGTCAAAACTTGATATGGGGGTAGAACATAGTGTAATAGGGTGTATTTTAGTCTATTTAATGTCATTTAATGTAATTCTAACCTCATTCATGATATATTTTAGTCTTATGTCATTTGGAGTCATTTAGGGGGTCAAACCATCATGGCATGTCACACAAGAATGAATAATGTAGTCCAGTTGTACATTTTACAAGTGTTCTTAGAAAACCTTTCAGGCCAAAAAGGCTACATGGATATAATGATTTTTGTGCCAATATCATCCTCTACAAATTTTATGTCTTGATGAGATTTCTATCTAAAGATATGAATTTAAAATTGAACTAGTAGAGATAAATGTATGTGGAGACATCAAGTTTAGGCTTCAAGAACTAACTGTTTAAGTTCAAAATCTCTAAAGGATCTAGAGCTCAAACACAAAGCTACCAGGTGGTGAAATGATGCTCAATAAAGCTAAGATTAATGGAAAATGGGTGCTTAAAATTTCAAAAAGTGACCAGATCAAGGATCAATGGTATGTGATGAGTCATGCACATAAGATTAACAATCCACATTTAAAGACTAGGACCTAGATCCAATGAAGCACATCAAATTGTGTAGATAAGATCTAATGGTGTGAGTGAGGGTAAAATAGTCAAAGGATATTGAAATTAAATGCAAAGCTATCAAGTTGTGAAATGGTGTTCAATCAAGCTAGGATTAATGACCCGTATTTAACTGAGTAACTAAGATCAATGGTGCAGCTTAAGTCAAAGGTCAAAAATCCTAGATCAAATGCAAGACTACCAAGTAGAATGAGAGTGTTAAATAGATAGGCTAAAAACATGATCTAAAAAAATCATTCAATGCTACCAAATATCATAATCTTAGATGGTTGGGTCACATATCAATGGCCAACATTAAAATTTGAATTGAAGAGACTCTAGAGGAGATCGATAGAGCAAATTTGACCAAATTTGAGATGGACAAGATGAGGTTATGTGTCTAAATGATGACACGTATATTTTAAAATGGAATGAGAAATGTGGAAAGGGATTGACACATAATCAAGCATGTAGGATCAAATGATTATATATCAAAGCAATCACCTCAAACTCATACACTGACATTAAAGCTCAATCAAAATATGAGATGAATAATTACTACCAAATGTGAAGAATGAAGTTGAAGAGATAAATGTATGACTTAAAATAGTAAATAAAAGTGTCTAAAAGATAGCCAGTAGTTAGGAAAACATATTATAATTATCATAGTATGTTTTAAGATCCCTTAGATAGTATATATGTGTCAACTCTCCTAATTTAGTTTCAAATTCTCGAGAGATGATCCATGTTGAAAATAGTTTCATGAACAAGTAAGGAGAGCCCTAAGCCACATTTCATGGGTCTCATGACTTAGAGGGACATTTTTTATATCATAACTTACATGGTTTATTTCCTACTACATTCTCATACACATGTAACTCCTCCTCTTAGCATGAAAAGTGTTATAATGACCTTTGGAGTTATCTTTTCTCACTTCTCTCTCAAGTTCTATAAGTAGTTACCATTTTGGCCTTTATAATATAATACCACACCATGTATGGAAAAGACATACCAGAATTATATTATATTTTTCCTTTGAACATTAATGGAATTTTAGTTTTGAGTTATTGAATAATTATCTAAGTTTGCAAGTGATGTATGGTGATGCAAAGTGATAATTCTCTATTCTTTCTTCCCTTATCCTTTCATGTTGGTGCAAGAGTTCCTATTCTAACAGGTCATATAGAGTTTAGTCAAGTGTGTTAGGCTCTTTTAAGGTGTATGATTTTCTTTGGAGTGTGAAATCTATCCTTTGGTTCATTTTCCTTGTGTTGTTTCCCACATCTCAACTCTATATTGAAACACTCATGTTAGAAACCTTCTAGGACTTAGAAGCTAGTTTGTATGCCTTTATTCTTAGTAGATAAAATATGATGGTCAATCCCTTAAATTATGTTTGTTTAATTCAATTTTATAACTCTTTTCCCTATAAGAAAGCATTATCATAGGTGAAAGCACTTCAAGATACATTCAGGGAGCTAGAGGCTCACTTCCACTATAAGTACACCCATATACCTAGATGTGTTCCCATGTTTCCAAAATATGGAAGAGGCTTGAACACCCTCTTCTAGGGTGAAATATTTGGTGATAATAGTTTATATTCAAGGATAGGCCTCCGTAGAAGGAGAGACACTTTTTTTGCTCTTTTGAGTAGGTTAAACCCTTTTAGGTGGTTCAATTGAAATCTAATGTGTACGAACCATAAACATTTGTGGTATGGGGTATTCATATTAGATACCATGAACTATGATGACCTCATTATCATATATATACTTTAAACACCTATGAAATGTGGAAATAACTGCATAAATTTTCTCAATCTAAAGATGCCCCAATAATGTATCAAATACTCCTACATTGGATAGTATTGTAAACCTAGTGGCCACATGTTAGACAAAATTTTAATGTTAATTTAATCTCACCAATGGATCATTAAATGTTACCATTGAATCTTTTTAATATGAGTTTTGATGGAATATAATATTAATCTATGTATATAAGGTGATAGATAAGTGTTATGATTCACACTTGAACAACTATTAAACATGACACTCTTAATAGGCTAGTGATAAATGTGTGTTAAAATGAAAAAGAGTTAAAACCCAAATCATCAACTACTATTTCATGATATAAAAATGTGAAGAGTGAGATAAATGAAACTAAAGTATGGTAGGTACCAATGACACCATTCATATGTTGTTATGCCTCTATATTAGAATGATAAGAAATGGGTGGAGGGTGTGCATTGTATACATAATACACTCTTTATGTATCTATTATCTCAGTATTATATGTGTAGTAGAAGGATTGATGTTGCCTTTTTATCATTCTTATTATTATCATTTGGCCTCACCTTGCATGGTGTCTTACTTAAATTCTTTGTATTGGAATCTAGATTGGTTTCATACTTAATCTTATTCATTGCCAATAATTTTACTTCCCATTATTTTATAGCTCACAAATTCATGAATGATAAAAACTTATTGAACATAATGGACTTGTGTAGGGTGAAATCAAAATCTATTTGAATATATCTTGGTTTTATATATCTACCATATAATTTTTCATTTTAGATAACATTGTCTTATACCTTAAGACATATTCTATGATAGGCTCATTATATTTTTGCTTGAGTTGGGAAATCTAAGGATATGAAGTCTTCTTATTGATATTGATTGAAACATTTTCTAGACAAATATTAGCCAAAGGATTGAATGCATGCACTAATTGATGAGTTAAGTTATAATACCATTTTAAATCATATTCCTTTAGACTTCTCATAAATAACGTAGTCAATAACTTATCATTAGACACAGTTGAAACCTTCTACATGTAAATCTCTCAAATTTTGTGTGTGGAGTGTGAAATAGGATAGAGTGTGAGAATCAAGTACCTGATTATATTTTGAATCCTCATGCTCTAAATGTAACACCTTATTTTTCATACATTGAATCTTATGCGTAACAAATTGTAAATTTTGATAAGAAGAATGTGTGATAGCCAAAGATGGTTTTCCCATTAACTAAGTAGGGATTGGCATATTAATTTTATAAATCCCTTGAGTTTCCAACATACTATACAATGATATAAAAATTGGATATATTGATTCCAAGAAATGTAAATAACCCATAGGATTGGATGATTTATAGGATTGGCCTTTATATGCCTTCTTAATTTCCCCTTGAATAATTACTATGAATATACCTTTTGTGTCTTAATTATTCAAAAAAAAAAACCCTTGTCACTATATTTTATTCATATCACAAAATATATTAGCAGGTGCTTCTATTATGGTATTATCAACTAAGATCTAAAAAATTAAAATTTGAGATAACTTAGTGTATCATTACGACTAAGATAAGTAGAAATAAGTTTCTTAAATTAGATAAAATAAGAAATAAAAAATTAGAATGTTACTACTAATAAATAATTTATAAAATATGAAAACCATGTTATAACAATTTGAATTATTAAAAATAAGGATATAAACCCTAGTAACGTATTTGGTTAGGGTTTTTAAAATATTCAATTAATAGATGGGTTCACCCATATGTTTTATTAAATTTTGGATAAATAGAAGTTACCTAAATGATAAAAATTGTTGCATAAAATCAAAATTATATAGATATGAAATAAAGGACACAAATTGATTTTTAACTTACTATATTTGTAAATATTTTAAAATTTGAAATAATAAAGATAAAATACTTAAGCAAGAAATTTGACAGTGCAGGACTAAGTTAAAAATTAGAAAACTAATTATGTGACTATTTTGGCTGACAATAAATCAAAAATAGTTATTCAACAAGGCTATTAGAATTAAACAGTGGTGTGTTATTTGAGTGATAGAGGTAATATTGGCATATTACATTTTTGTATGTTTTGTGAATGATATGACAAGTTCACTTCACCTGTGTGTTCTATGTGACTATGTTAGAGCTCTCGATCTATTTTTAAAATCATTGTGTCATCATATTTACTTGAAAACCTAGTTCAATATACTAAAAATAATAAATAGTAAAAATTATCATCAATTAAATTTATTCTATACATAAACACCCCTTATATTTAGCACTACCTAAATACTGATAGTCCAACCATGCTAAGTGGTGTGTGTGAAAGACTGGTGTAATGTTAGATGTTTATGAAATCCTATTGTGATTGATTGATTAAACCATGACTTAGAAATTAGAGGTGTATTCAAAATTTATATTATGGATATTAAGGTTGTATACATTTATAATTGGGATAAAAATGGAATTTTCTCTTAATGTGCAATTAGAATTTTGATGATTTCTAATGTGTGAGCCTCTTGGGTGAAAAATGTCTTGAAATTATCACTTTATAGTGATAAATTAGGAATTAATTAGAATAGGGAGTTTAAAACATGTGGGATAACATGTTATATGCTTTTTAATTTGAAAACTATTCATTTTTTGGTGGGAGGGTACGAATGATAAAATTGGGCAAGATCGAGGAGTAGGATAGTCCAAATGGCACAACCTTGTCTAAGGAGCAAAGGCAATTGGGATGGGAGTGTGGATAAGTTAGGGGATAAGATTGAGTTGTTTTTAATGAGTAACAAGGACATTTTTATATCATTATTTTTTTTAGGAATGGGTCATCTACATAAAAGTGAAGCAAATGTGATCAAAATATTATGGAATGAGGCATGAGCTAATTATATATTGGTACTAGTCACAAGTACCTTGTTTCAACTTAAATGTTAATTTATGTGTCTATAGTATCTGAGATGATATATAAGTGTGATTTTACACATATTCACACTTTAACCATTATCAATAATGACACTCTGAATAGGATGGTGATTAGTGTGTGCTCGAACGAATAAAGAGTTCAAATATGAATCATCATCTACTATTTAATGCTCTAAAAATGTGATGAGTGGCATAGATGGCACTAAAATATGGTAGGTACCAATATTTAATTTAAAAGGATATTTTTCCTCTTTATCATAATTATAATAAATTTATGGATGGTATTCTTTATATGCATGATGCACTCTTGATGTATCTATTGTATCAATTTTTGTATGTGTAGGAAAAGGATCACTAGTTATTTTCATTACATTTATTTCACTTGGTTAATCCTTTTAAATGTTTTTATGTGTGCTGACATAAATTATTTTTTAATATATAAAATCTTAAATCTTCTTCCTTAGACTGATGTAATTATTACTAGAATGCCTTGACATTATATAAAAATCATAAAAGGCATTTTGGTCATATAACTTTAGATGAGGATTACTCACATGGAATTTTTTAATGGGAAAGAGATATATGGTATTGCATTATAATAGATTTAATTACCTTATATATATATTCTTTTATATTTGCAAACTATCTCCTAGGAGGAACTAATAATATAATGCATAGAGTTGGTTCCAAAATTGCATGTACTAGTACTTTTTATCGTTCTTATTATAAATTGGCCTCACCTTGTATGGTATTTTAATTTTTTTTAGTGGAATATAGATTGGTTTCATACCCAATATTACTCATCACTAATAATTTGACTTCCAATTCTTTATTTATATGACACCAAACTCTGAATGAGAGAAATTTCTTAAACATGATGGACTTGTGTAGGGTTGAAAGTAAGCTACAGTTGAAGATATATTAGATTTATATATCTAACATAGGATTTTTTTTTATTTTAGATAAAATAATATTTTACCTTAATGAATATTATAATGTAGGCTCATTATATTTCTCAATCCCTTGGTTGATATGTTTCTAACACATTTTTCAATCAATATTAGTGACAAGTTAAGGGATGAACATATGAAATTTTATCACTAATATTTAATTTAAAAATGTGTTTGAAACATATCATCCAAGGGATTTAATGCATGAATTTATTCATGATTTAATTAATAAAATAATTTAAATAATATTAATTTAATCTTCTAAAAATTAACTTTGGTAATAACCTATCATTATACACATAGTCTGAACATGCTCTTAGAGTTTTTACAAGGTCACCCTTTCCATCATATAGTGTAATTTTAGGTGCCAAAAAACATTTAGGTAGATGATATAATAGTATATGTTGTGTTAATGGATTATACAATAAAGTGTGATAATAAATCTCCTAAGTAGATTTCAAAGCACTTTTCTACAAATGCAACACCTTATTTTATAGAGATTGAATCTTATGCATTAGGGATTGTACATTAGGGAAAAAATAATGTGTGCTAACAAAATATAGTGTTTAAAATACTTGAGTATAGATGGGCATAGTAATATGTGGAAATTTCTAAGTTTCCCCCATAGTGAATGCTGGTAAAAAATTGTATCCTTTAAATGCATATGATTATAAGTCTCAAATGGTTGTGTCATGCTCACACTTTTTATATCTAAAATTGTTTGAAAAATAGTATGGTACACCTTAGATTGATCATTTATTACTTCTAAAAATTTATTAATAATTTAAACTTTATTAATCAGTGATTGTCCATCATTTAGAGATGGAATTACGTCTTGGTGCTCATTTTGAGGACCAAAGTTATCTTGATCATATTGTTCATGTTATAACGTAGTGTCATAAACCTCTACATGTTCATGTTGGACATTACCATTTATAAGTATTGATATACCATTTTTTATGTGCTTTATCAAAATTAATATGAGTATTCTCAATCAAAATACTACTTAGTCTATCAAATTTTTGAAAAGAGGTAGAAGTTGTTTTCTTAGATTGCATAAAAGAAGGAATAAAAAAATGAAATATTGTTATAAATAAAGGTTTTATCAAAACTTAAAACCCTAGGATTATAATTATAAATATAAAAAATAAGTATAGAAACCACTTAAACATCTCTAGTTAATAATTTACAACATTCAATAAATAGATGGATTCACCAATATGTTTTATCAAATTTGGAAAATGTATGAATTAAATTTATATAATTAAACAAAACTATACATAAAATTAGAATTATATAGTTATGAAAAAAATTACATGAACTCATTTAGAACTTTATGTATTTAGAAATATTCTAAAAGAGGAAATAATAAATACAAAGTACCTAGATATAAATTTGATAATGTAAGATTGAGATAGAAACTAGAAAACTAACTATGTGACTTTCTTGGTTAACTATGAATCAAGAATAATGTTTCACTTTCTCTCTAGATAAGAATGTTGGAATCAGATAGAGGCATCATGCAATATATTCCTTATGTAACATTTAAGTCATTTAGGGTTTATCCCTCCAAATAATATAACAATATCATTTCACCTATGTGTTCTATTTCACTATGATAGAGCCCTTGATCTCTTGTAAAAGCCACTATGTTTCATCTTATTCACTTAAATCCCTAACTTAATAGACCAAAAATGATAAATGTAATAAAAATTATAAATAGGTTAGTAGTTGAAATTGTGATAGAGCTCAACACCCCCTATCTTGTGCATTGCCTACACACCAATACTCTGAAGAGAGATCAAACTCCATGTAGTTCTCCCATGCTATGGTGGTGCATGTGAAAAATTGGTGTAATGATAAATGTTTGTGTAATCTTGGTGTGATTAGGTACTTAAACTATGAATTATTACCTTATATGTGTATTCATACTTTTTTTAAGGAATACTATGGTTGTATGTATTCAAAATTGGGAGAAATAGGGAGTTTACACTTAATATATGATTAGAATTCTAGTTATTTCCAATGTGTGTGCCTCTTAGGTGAAAACTAGCTTGAAATTATGGATTTAGAGTAATAAATTAGTAATTAATTCAAATAGGGCTAAACAAACTTGTGTTAAAATCCATTACATGTATTTAAATTTGATCAGCTAGTTGTTATTTGGTAGGAACATGCAGTCAACATAACTGGATAGGACCAAGGAGTGGGATAGTCTAAATGGCATGGCCTTGTTTAAGGAGCAAAGATAGTTTATATGGGAGTATGTATCATTTAATGGATAAGCTTGAACTATTTTTAATGATTAATAAGGACATTTTAAGATCATTAATTACTTATAATAATGGGTTATATGCATAAAAAGTGAATAAAGGGTGGTTAAAACATAGCTTAATGAGGCATGAGGTATGTGTGTATAGGGAGTGATCGTAAGTACATTTTTTCAGACTAATGTTAATTTATGTGTCTAAAAATGAATAAATATGGAATTTATTCATGATTTTTAATGTAAATTTTTGAAATAGATTGCAATGATTTGATAAGTGGCATATGAAAAATATAGTGAGTACAACAAAGGGATGAGACTTATATTTTTTGGTCAATTGTCTGATTGTGGTTTTATTTTGAATGTGGTAAATATATTAAAATAGGCCTATGATTCATATAGTTTATGAACTATGTTTTTGTTTATGCATAGTCAATTTCATTACATATAGGTCATTATCAACTATAGATACTAACCTAAGGTGTTACTAGTGACACGTGTTAAGAAATGGGATTGTGACCATATAGTCACCTTAATTTGTATTTGTAACATCTATATGTGAAGCTCTAAACCTTAATGATGTGTGAAACTCTATAAATTGTCAATCTTCATCTTAAATCCTTAGGTATTCTTGTGAGGGATAAAAACATAAAAAATAAGGAAATAATGATGGGTTAAGTTGATAGTAATCACTCTAGTTTGATAATTTACCCCTATGCATAGTTTCAATAATATGAGGGTGGAAATTAAGTCACACATAGTTCTCCAACCTAATGTGATTATTTATTTATTTTCCTTCACTATATGTATGTAGATAATGATTTGAATTTTGTACCTAACAAAGCTTGATTTGACTTGGATTTGGTATACATTAGACTTGGCTTGGGACTTCTAATGGTGATAAATTCACAATTTTTGACTAATATGATATATTTTATTAATGTGAAATAGTGTAAAAATGTTTACCAGATAAGTTTTCATACCCATATTAAGTGAAACTAGTTGACCCTAAAGATATATTTAATTTTGAAAATTATTCAATGCCTAGGGAGGGTCAGTGTCAATATGCCTAGGTAATTATTTACTAGAGATACTAACTCAGCCTAATGGTAATAACCCACATATAAGAAAACTAAAATTAATATCTCTATATGTTTTTGAAATATTGTAATAATTTTTTCAATATTTATTGAGGTTCCTATAGGTGTGTAACAATATAACATTGGGATTAAACTCATAAGGTAGATTATAGGTATGATAGAAAGGTGAATTAGGACCATGTTTATATATGCAAGTCATGCGTGTTAAATTGATGTTAAACTTTTTATTTTTTAAGAATATAATACTATATTTTAGTATATACATAAAAATGTGCTCTCATTTAACACTTATAAGGGTAAATTTGAGATCGTCCACCCAAAATTCATTCTCTTAAAACACATTCCCGCCATCTTTAGATGGAGTGAAGAGGTGGCCTATATAAAATCCCTTATATTTAATTATTTTTTAACATGTACTTCTTAAATAATGAGGAGATATATAGGTCATTTATAGAGTGTTGAACTTGGTGTCATGTCTACCTTACACTACCAACTTAATTGAGTGTTGGAATCATGCAATTAATGACACTTTATCTTTAGGAACTATGCTAGGTAAGTGGTGAGAGTTCAAAAATGGATTGAGGATGCATTTGGCCAAATAATTATAAATGGTTAAAACATAGTTTTATCAAATCCCATTTAATTCTTAGATTAAATATATCAATGTAAAACTTAAACACCAGCCATGTGGTGGTGAAAATAAGGCCAATGACAAGGCTTCTAGAGTAGGTGGTTTACCTTATGAGTTCTTAAATTCCACATGGTAGTTTTTTAATCTATACTTGATTTATATTTATTGTGAACCATTATGTAATAAATTTTTAAGATGACTAGAAACAAAGTTAGCATTAAATTTATCCCTAAAGTAAGATATCCAAATCTTATTACCAATTATAGGTTGATAACTTTGCATAATTTATCTTACAAGATTATATCTAAAGACTAGGTGTTATTCCCTTATCACATCCTTCCATCAATTTTTTGAAGAGAACAAATAGTTTTCATCAAAATTTTATGTCATAGATAATGTTGTTTTATTCTAGGAAAGTATGAAATGGGCATGAGCCTCTTGGAAACAAGCCATATTTATAAAATTTTATTTCAAAAAATCATATGATTGTCTTAAATGGACATTTATCCTTGAATTGTTAAAGGCTTTAGGGTTTCATGAATTATTTATTTCTGATATTTTAACTCTCTTCTTTAATGTTTCAACTTGTTTGATCATGAATTTCCATGATTCATAAATATTTGTTCTCTTTTTTTGTTTTCAGCATTAATAACTTCTTCCTTTAGTTATTAATGTTCTAATATTTAAAATATTTGGTTACCTCCTTGATAAAAATATTAACAATGGATAATTGAAGAAATTTTTCTTTCTAATAGGACCCATCAAATCATCAAGTACAACTTTGCATTAGACCTTTTCCTTACACTTACAAAGCATGAGGCTTCCTTTAAATAAGAATTGCATTGTCTCAATGTTTCTTTGAAAGAATAAAGGTCTAATATATAATGGGTCAAAACTTAATTATTTAGTCAAAACATGATGAAATTATTTAGTCAAAACATGATGAAATTACTAGATTAGCTCAAATCATCAAGTACAACTTTGCATTAGACCTTTTCCTTACACTTACAAAGCATGAGGCTTCCTTTAAATAAGAATTGAATTGTCTCAATGTTTCTTTGAAAGAATAAAGGTCTAATATATAATGGGTCAAAACTTAATTATTTAGTCAAAACATGATGAAATTACTAGATTAGCTCACAGACTATAAATTGAAGTGGATCAAAATAGGTGATAGATTCAAATTATTAGGAATTTTTTTACATTTGATAGTACCAAATTTGAATTTTGATAGTTTAAACACATAAATTTGGTTTTAGACACTTTAAAACATCATTTTTGACATATATTTGACATACATGTCTTGTGCATACACATTTGACTCTTGTGCACACTTATCCCTATCCATTTATTTATCTATTGACATGGCCAACAAAATTTTATATCATTCATTTATAAGATATCCATTATTTATTCTATAATACTATACAATCCTAAGTATACTGTTTCCATATTCCATATCACTAGTTTTCCCTTTCTAGATAGTGACATAAATAGTCATATGTTGGTAGTGACTACAAGCATCTACCTTCACTAATAATTACCCAAGATCTTTAATGGATAATTTTAAAATTGAAATTTTACCTTAGGTTAGCCTATACACATTTCCTATATCAGTTATGGGTTAAAATATCAAAGAGTCATCTATAACTAAAAATTAAACCTAAGGCCATACCTTTCTATCACTCATCTTATCAAGTCCTCATAAGATCTAAAATCCATTATCACTTCCTTGAGATATTATCCAAAAGCATTAAAATCTAAATACCCTCAAAGGAAAAACCCTAAATTCAAGTATGAATTCAAAATTAAAGGTCAAATTTTCATGTTGTCAAGTGTCAAAATCTAAAGAATTACATTATGTTATAGTGGATCATGATCGATCACACATGCACATGCACGCGCGCGCGCGCACACACACACACACACACACACGTGTGTGTGTGTGTGTGTGTGTGTGTGAAAAATATATGTCGTTTGATCCCACTTCTATTATTTGAATGTATACAAATCTCAATCACTTAGTAGTGAGTGGATGGGGATATCCAACCAATGTTTTACTCCCCCTTCCATTATTTCAAGTAGATTTGGTGTCAAAATTGGAAATAGGATTGTAAGGTAAAGAGAAACAAATTCAAGATATATCCATAGGACTAAGGGTATGAAATCACACATAAATCATCTATATAGGTAAGAATAGCAGCCTTTGGTGAAACAAAATAGAAAAATTATGTCGCATTTCCTCAGTAGTGTTTATGTAGGGTTTGATAATCTATTTCCTAATCTAATCAATTATACAACATCTCATTGTACTATGACATAGTGATGCATGAAGTGATTAGTATAAGTTATAATATCATCTAAGCTTTTTCTCCCCTCTTTGTTTGTTAATTTATATATTTATTAATTTTGATTATTTTCACTTTAGTAATTTATATTTATATGTTGAATGGCCTATCTTATGCAATCATAATTTAAATATTTTAAACTTATTCACATCTCTTAAATCCAAAACAAGTTACAACATTTTGGTGAAACATATCACTCTTTCGATTATGGAAAACCTTGGGTATTTTCCCCTTAGGGTTTCACATTTTTTCTTAAGATTTCATATTTGTTCTACTTTAGTGTTTTATATCTAATATTTTATTTCCACTTATTAAATTTGAGATGATTTTGGTTATTCCTTGATGGAAAAGGGTGTGTATGACTCCTTTCATTCCTCTCACTAGACCTCAAGGTCATGATAACCACCATCTCACCCCCATTATTCACTTTACCCTTATATTTCATTTAATTTTACTTTATATCACACCATGATGAGGTAAGTTTCCTAATATTGTGTGGAAAGTGTAGTTAAAATGTCCCTCTTAATACCCCTCCACCTCCTAGATCACCATCCCATGTAACTAGTGAGTATGGTGTTATCATTTAACCTAATAATTGTCTAACTAAGACCTTTATCTTAGAGCTACTTAGGAGGTCCACTATTTAATGGATATGTCTTATATAAACTTTCATGATACAACCTTACTAAATGATGTGTAACCTACTTATTTTGTATATATTATCAATATAATGAACATCAGTAAAAATGTGATTTATTTTGAGAAAATAAATTATCTATTCAACATACTATCAATGAAAATATCCCATTATTTATTCAATTACAAATATTAAATAAAGGATTGAAGAATTTTTTGGTTGATAATGTATTAGGATTAAACATTTTTAATATCACATTTCCACAAACATTGTGTATCAATATGAATCCTATACATAAATTAAATAAGAATATAAGAGGTTTTAATAATTTTCATCACAAAGCTAGGGTAAATTACTTTAGATGTGAAATTTATTATAAATTATTATATATTTAATGATCTAAAAAAATTATAGAACTACTGAAATTCATATAACATAGGATATATCGTTCAACATATTTATTTTTATGTGAAAGTGAATTGATTGCACTTACTAAATATATAAATGACCAATGAAGAATGAATGGTGGTTCACTAAATTTATTTCTCACTACCTATGTATATTAATATAAGATGGTATAAAATGGATATATGGTCAATTATGTTAGGGAAATGACTGTCTAATTCTACCTATAATGGTTCTTGTAAAAGCTAGACACCTATGACAACTAGTCTTATCTACTATTTGTTAAGATAATCCCTATGTGTTTTTCTATTTTTTTTTTCCATAGATCATTATTTTATCCTATCAAGATGATTTATGTGTTCCATTCACCTCAATTATAAACATAGATTCAATTTTTATTTATTATTTTCCTTGAAATTGTAGTTCTACTTTAAACACTTGACCTAAAAAATAGATTATCTAGATGGGTTTAACAGACACAACCATACCCCACTAAGTGGTGGAGCATTTCCTATGTTCCAATACTATAAAGAGGGATCAATAAAATTTATTTCTTATACCTATGTGTATGTGTGCTCAATAATGTTTTGATATAATGTAATTAAACTCTTTATCCTTTGAAACTTGATAACATGTAACTTTGACCTTGCACTAGTGTATTTAGAATTGGATTTTGGGTCATTTATTTAAGGGTTCTTATATTTGAATGATTTTGGACAATATCTGAAGAATGTGAAAATAAACTTATCAAATGTGCAAGTGGTTTTCAAGTAGTAACCAAGTGAATATACCTTAGGCTTGTCTTGTATTTGTAAATGTTTATTTAGCTAATTTTCATCCATAACTGAAATGTGAAATGTGTATACTAACCCAAATTAGGGATTTAAAATTCAAAATTAATGGATATAGGAACTTGGGACACTACCAAAAAATGTAAACTTTAACCAACATTATCATATTTTTTCTAACACTATCTATAGAGGTAAACATATTGATCTAGAATATGGTGATAGTTTACTTAGGATAATGGAATATTATGACACATACTAGGGAGATATTGAGTATGAATGATAAAATATTGGTAATTATAATTAAATATATAAATTATTAGATAGGAGAGAACATGATCAAGAATTGAATGTGTATTCATAATTCATGTATGTCAAAGGTAGGTCAAAATTGATATTTCTAAGTGTTTAATACAAAATTTATGTTTCTAAAAATTTCCTCCTTTTTAGTCTACTATTGAAAATGCTATATTAAAAAGGTGAAAGAAATAAATTTTTTGAATGTATATAATCACACTTGATGTTGATAGGTATCACCCAAAAATATATCTTGCTCCATGTAAAAACCTACAAGTAAATATGTAGAAATCAATGTCCATTCATGATTTTAAAAATTAAAAAATATAGATCATTGACATATTTAAATTTTAAAATTTAAGGAATGAATAAACCTTGATTATGTGAACCAATATGTCCTCTAAACTCATTATAGAATGTGTTGATTATTCCCCAAGGAGAATCCACTTCTAAAAACATGGTTTTAAAATATAAATTCCTCAACCCTTACTAGATATTGAGAAGTACCATAAATTGATCAAAATGCAACCTTAAAATACACTGCTTAAAATATCATCATAACTCTTTTAATTGATCTGTGTACTAGGTTCATATAAAAATGTGGATCTTGTACCAGGCTCATCTAGAAAAGGTTTAACCTTGCATTAGGTTCATATGTAAATTTCAAACTCTAAATCAACCACTATAGTTAGATTTTAGATTCAAATTTCTTACATAGTACCATCTTTCCACCTCAATAGAAATAGATAATTGCATACATAAAAAACATTTATGCCCCAAAATATAATGCATTTATACCTCAATGTGATATATAATTCCATACATTGTGGTAAAACTATAGTAGTCCATATTTGTGTCATCATCCACATTTTACATTATATTATGATAAGGATTCATGTATACCTACCATTTTACCATCTTCCTTTACACATTTTTCTCTATTTGGTTCAACCCTATTATTATATGATAACTTCCATAACTCCATTTTTTTCATTTCATTTTGGGCTCACTAAGGTGGGTTTAAATATTGCACTCTAAGGTGAAAGTATAAGAGTATTTTAGGCACCATGGTATTTAGTTTCTCCTCTTTATTATATAGGCATAATATCTTTTGTGATAATCATATTTAACACCAATGTTTTGTTTTTCAAATATGTATGGAGGAGAAAATTAGAAAAAATAAAAAATAGTTATAAGCCATATCATAAGAGAAGGCAATGCTCAAAGGCAAACTAAATCTTTAAACTCATATCAAACCAAAATACATGATATTTTTGGCACATCCCTTATTATTTTTTAATTTCAAACTTTAAAATTTGCCTCATAATAGATTTGAGGTCCATCAAGGTGTAGTAAGATAGTATATTGGATTCTTATTTCATCATTATATCTTCTTACATTCTATTTCCACCTACTTTATCATAAAAACACGTAATATTTATATTAGACAAATGGATGTATAATGTGTCCTAATAATTAGGAATCATTTTGTGGGAGGATAGGATCCTTTTCCTTCTCATGCATGTTAGTCTTCATGGGATGAGATTTATACTTCACTAGTTATCCCAATCTTATGTTTCGTAAATAGGGTTATTTAGGGATATTAATGTTTAAAAATATTAGTCTTTTCAACTTGATTTAATTATCTTATTTTTGTTAAATATCATGATTTTGCCTTGGTGACACCCTCTTTTCCATCCATCCATTCCCCTACTTGACAAGTAGGTTTGCTTCTAATTATTTCCCATATTATTCTCTTATTATTATCCATATCTTTTAAACATGGTATAAAAATGAGAGTTCTAGATTTTCCATATTTATAATATAAGTTGCATCTTTGAATTATTTTGATATGATATTTTGGTCATTACTTTATACTTCTAAGATTTCTCATAGCTATTTTTGAGACCTTGATTTTTATATTTTCCTTTTAACTGACCATTCAATCATGTTTTTCACTTTCATATTTTATAAATTTATTTGATTTTGGTTTATTACTCCTCGTATAGTGATGTTTTTATAATAAATAAGTGTTATGTCTTTTTTTGGATTGTTACTTATCTTAATTTTGATATATTGTTTTCATTTTTCAATCCTAAGTAGCCTTGGCATTTTATCTTACCAATTTTCCTTTATTTTTATCTACTTCCTTGGATATTTTAGTTATAACCTAACCTTATCAATCCCAACTTGCAAAAATTTACAAATATTTTAATCACCTTTGATATTTTTACATTTACATCCATTTATTGACCATACTATGTATGCATGCTTTGATTTATTCATTTTTAAGTAGTGTATACTTAAGGTTTCTCAAATGAAATTATTGTTCCCTTTGTGATCAAGAATATAGTACTTGCATGCAATAATTCATTGAAAAGGTAAGTTAAGAAATGTATATGGTACTTTTAGATTTGAATTTATCAATAATTCTTTCTTCATTTATTTTTAGTTGTGTTCCATTTGTGTTCATATGTTTCTTTCCAAAATCACCATCTTGCATTACACTATTGTGACACATGATGAGATTCAGGTGGGGCATATGTATACACATAATATTCTCACTTTATCAATTTACTAAAGTTTCTCTTCTATCATCTTGTTAATTAATCAATCTCGTTAAGTGCACACCTTAAATGGTGCACTAAGAATGGTGTGGGATCATCTCTTGGTAGTTTATAAGAGATGTTGAAATTTTATCCTATTACACCATCACTACTATGAATATAACCTCCTATAGGTATCTATCCATATTTTCCTTTAATTTTATTCTTATATAGGTTTGATAACTTCCCTATATATTATGATATCAACATGGATAATATTGTTTATTTTGAACATTTATTCTTCATGTACTATATTAGCCAGCCCAATATAATTATAAGTGTGTTTTGAGATTTTTATTATATCGAATTAGATAATACTATTTTATGCCATCCAAAATATTTGAAGTGTATCAGTCTAGCCAATAACATTAGCTTAAAGTTTAGGGTTGGTTTCATGTATTGGAAACTTATTAGGGGTCATATTCCATTCCTAATAAGATATATGACATTCATATCCTCTACATGAACTTGAATTTATATCCTAAAGAAGTATTTGTCATAGTTAGTGGTTTATAATCTTATCTTGGAGGTCTTAGATTATGGTGTCATTGAAGGTAAATTAGAGATTGCACATCCCAATTTCTCTCTAACTAAAAAACCTATTTGATCCATGGATTATTATGGTTGTTAGTTGATTAAATAATGTTTGATTAAGCTTATTATCATATGATGATTATGGGATAGCTATATGTCACTCAATTTACATGATTGGTTTGATATGAGATAGTATTACCTTTTCCTTTGTACATTATGATCATGTTTGTTAATTATATAATATTATTTTATGGACATATTTCTATTTTGGGATAAATACCTTCATTATTGTGAGTTTTATGTAAGATAGATCCATCCCTTAGAGTGTGATGGAAGGAGAGAATCGTCGAAGAGGATGGTTTAGATGGAGATGTTGGGAGACATCAGAGAGCAAAACCAAAAACCCATGCACACACCACATTAGTATTTCATGTTGTGTGATTAATTATTTAATTAGATAGTTGTAGTATGATTTGTTTTTATATGAATATATGATGTGATATTTTTTATTCTTAAATCATTTTATACGATTACATGATTTCACTAATATATTTTTTGTTGATGTTATTAGTTAGTTGATTGATAAATCTGTACGTAACTAGTTAATATGGTGTTGTACATAGTTAAATATTTATTTAAAAATTCTTATTTGGATTCTTTGTTAGAAATAATCAATATATGCTATTACTTGATTAAGTTAGTTTGTTATAGACTATTTATTTTTAAAATATTACTATTATCAATTTTTATAGTGATATAAACCTATAAATGACTTAATGAATTATAGGCTATTTGTTATGTATTAATGAATGATTTTGGCATGGTAAAATAAGACTTGTGTTTTGAATTTTTGATGTTATGCAACAAACATAACGTAATGTGAGGTGTTTTAGAATAATAAAAGTGTGAAATAGTTGTATAGACATCATTGTGTTTGTCAAAGTATTTTCTAAAACCTATAGATTATTATTTAAACCTAGAGGGTTAACTTATAGTGGACATTGAATGCATAGTGTTTATTTATGAATGACATGGTAAAAATTAACAATAGTCTTTTAAATCCATATTTGTTTCACCATGCTATATAGTCATTATGTTAATTAATTGATATTTGACATTTCATGGAAATATAGTGATTATTGACTTGTTGATGGTTGATTTAATATTTTGGTAATATTGAAGTATTATTCCTAATTTAGTTAAGGTTTTGAGTTGAATAAATTAGTAAAATATATTGCAATAATTAGAGTACTAATTTGTATAATTTATTTGACTTTCATAGCTTTCTAAAAATAGTAATAAAAGAGGAGAAATGTAACTTCACTTAAAATTAGGATGATATAGCTGAGACAAAGGTTGATACTAGTTGTGCATGACTTGGATAATGCCATGAAATAGGATCTATCCTTCATTTAGTGAAAGGATAAGAGCACCAAAAACATGACACTTTGGGGTCTGATTCCATAGTCCAGGTCCTACTAATATAATCCAAACAAGGCATAGAGATCTAAGTTTTTTAGGTTTTGTCCATTATCCATATGTGATCTTGCCTATGAAATTTTGGATATTGAATGTTAATGAAGCTCCTTATATAGTTGATTCAATATTGAAACCCTAGACCTTTATAGTGCTTGAATAAAACTTGAGAAAGAGGGGGACATTAGTGTGTGTAAGATGCACTAAATGTGTATCCACACCCCTTTTATGGGTACACTACCTACATATGAATATTGTGAAGAGGGATCAAGCCATATGTAGTTCTCCTACTTAATGTGCTTTGTGTAATAGTGTTATGCAAATGTAAAAATGATAAACTAGGTGTGTTTGAGGTGGCTAGGGATGGTGTGAAGGTTTGAATATGTTGGTAGCTATATTGGATAGTTGTATGTAGAGAATAGGGAAATTTGTCATAGTGGTCTTGCTAGTATTCTTTCTTTATTTTGTAATATTTTCCAACCCCTTCTAAATTAACTTTGAATGGGATTTTATAGAGATCTATTGGTCATGGATTAAATGCATTTGTGCTAGGCTAACATAATGAAGAAGAGGAATCATGATAAAATAATCATTTGGGCTTGAAAAGTGATTGTATAGGAGCACTAAAAATAGGACATCCTAGGGTCCAATGCTATATTCCAACCTTAACAATCCTATCCTATAGGTTCAAAACCTAGGGGGATGGAATAAGCATGGGAAATAGGATCTAGTTGAGTTAAAATCAGGTCTTAGAAGTCTAAAGATGATTTTTAATTAGAAAAAAGGTGCCTAGAAGGGTTAAGAGAGCATGCAAGGGGGACCTATGGGTTGGGTGTCACAATCCACACTCAAGCTACCAATTTTGACATTTTATATGACTAAATTTTCCCCCTTTATTCTAGTGATACAAAAAAGAGAAATACTAGGATAAAAGAAAAATAGAATTCGTACCTAAACTTACCTACAAGGGTAAATATCATGAAGTTGTGTGATGTTAGGTGTGCATAGAGAGAATGTGATGAAATTTAAATACACAAAATAAAATTAGGAGTAGATTAGCTCTTTAATAGATATGTTATATCTAAAATAATAATGCATAAAGCTAGGTAAGAGAGAGAAGAAGAGAAAGGAATGAATACACCTCACCAGGTACATGAACTAATATAAAATTTGTTGTGATGTTGAGTGATAATAGATGATTATAAGTACTGTTGGGTATATGTTATACCAAGAGTAATATCATAAATGGAGCTGAGTTCTCAATTCCTTGAGAGTGGCTCAAGAATACAAAGGCTAGTCCTTTAGTTCCATCATCACCCACTAAGTGAAGCTATGTGATCATCCATGTGCTATTTGATATTTGGACTATGTTTCCAATCCCTCTAAGTAGGTGGATCAAGAATATAAAGGATAATTAGTACTTTGGCTCCATCATTTCCTTGTAAAGTGAAGCTATGAATTAATGCTGGTATGAATGTGTGTCCTATGAAATGGATCCTAAAGCCCACGAATGCTCTATAATCTAAAAATATGGCATGAATAGCTGAATGTGTACTAGAAACTATGCCAATCTTGGTCAACTCTGGAAGGAAGAGATTAGGCTTGTATGCAAGCCAGTCCAAAACTAGAAACTAAGATTATGTAGAAACCACTTAGGAATGTAGAGGTTAGGATTGTATGAAAGACACTCTGAAATGATGCCAACCAACTATAGATGGAGTAAGGCATGTAACTGCTAAGAATTCCTATGTAATATACTAAACTCAAAAAGAAAAGAAGTCAAATGTGTCACACACATTGCCCCCAATCACTAGTGTTTGTAACATGGATACTAATCTAAAAGTTATACCAACTACCCAATCTAAAAATAGAAGCAAGAGCCATCATGTCATACATGATGCTCCCTATATATAGATTCTTTAAGAAAAATTGTACTAAAATTATTGAATCTAGACTGATCTATGTCTGAAAAAATTATAGCTAAGCTAACCTTTCTACCTATTTCTAGAAAATCTAGGTTTTTTTCTATTTAGATAGGAGTACCAAAAATAAGACACCCTACTATTTGGTGATGTTTTCCATGTTTAGTGATATTTTCCTTTGCTAAAATTGATGATTGTTCTATAATTATCACTATTTTTCTAGTCTATTCTACCTATTTTGACCTCTAATTATTATTTTGAGTGTTTTGAAAAATAAATTTTATAACCAATAGGAGCTTTGATCTCTATGAAAAAACCCTTATTTATTTCCCCCTCTTCTAAGGGTAGGAATGAAGACCCTATAATGACTACCCTCAAAATAAAGAGCCTTACAAGTGTGTTATGCTAAAAAATACATGATATAGAAATGATAATCAACAAGATAGCTGAAGATTTATCATGGTTTGTATGAGAGATTGTTAGATCAATAAGGGTATGCCTAGATAGATATAACAATGTAATATCATGTGTAATGTACTGAATTGAAATTGTAAATGTTAGTTGTTAGTTGTTAGTTGTTAGTTGTTAGTTGTTAGTTGTTAGTTATTAGTTATTAAGGAGGGATGGAGCATGATGTCCATCATGGCATCTAATAAAATAAGATAATGCATAATGTGGATCATAGCATTATAATAAATTAATAATAAATCAAGCAACAAGCACACAAAGCAAGAATCAAGAAGGATACAAGATTGGCCAAGGGGCCAAACAAATAAGGGACATGGGCACATGTCACTAAAATTGGAAAACAAGCATACAAGGCATGTTCAAATGCCACATATCTGCACAATTGGAAACAATCAAGGTTGGCACAAGGGCCATAATCACATAAAAGAGTATAGGTAAAGGACATTGACAAATATCCTAAGGTACACACAAGAATAGAAGCAAAGGACATTGGCAAATGTCCTAAGACACATACAAAAGACAAAATAGGAATTGATTAATTAAATCACATCTAGCTACACAAATCAAGGAAGGAAAGCATGTAATATATTGGAAATACAATCACATCTAACTAATCAAAGCAAAAAGTGAAAGTATGTAAGACATGGAGTACAAGACTAAGTATATGATAAGAAATACATAAGTTATATATACTAGTGAGCGTCGATAGAGTAATATGTGTAAGCTAGTATGTAATGTACATCAAAATAATAACTAGGGTGTGTGGTGTAATAATTACATAACTTGGATGGTGTAGTCATGTAGAATATACCCTCAGGGGGTAGATATATCAATATATGCCTCAAATGTATGAAGTAAGATTCCCCCTCAATGGGTAGAGTGATGCAATCAAGGATCTAAAAGTCACTACACACACTCAAAGAAGATCAAGTGAAACATGTTAATGTATATAACTTGACAAACAATAGCATAGAACAATAAATTTAATTCTAGCATGGTATTAGAAATGTAAAGCATGGATAATGCATATAATTAAAATGTTTGTGTGTTTTTGAATTTTTTGAATGTTTTTGGTATTTTAGAATATTTGAATGTTTTTATATTTTTTATATATTTAAATGTTTTATATTTATATATAATATATATACAATAAATTGATAGATTATGTACAAAAAATATTGGGAAAAATGATACGAACCGATGAGTCTCATGAGAAACTCCCTATCATGGTGTCCTTTATCAAGGAGAGGGATCATGTGTGATCATGAAGCATGATGTAAGGGCTAAAACTATGGCTCTAAAAGTTTTATATGTTGTAAATGGTTTGAAATATCTATAGTGGAAATTGATTGTGAGGTCCCCCTATAACTCTAAGAAGTGGATGTAACTATAAGGCTCTTATGGAGCCATCTGGTAGTAGGATAAGCTCTCTGAACATGTGCTCTATGTGTAGAGGTGTGAGACCTTAATGATACTACCCTAGGTGTGAAAATTGGAGATAAAATATATATATAATCCTAAAATTGTGGCTTCTCTAAAATAGGCCTCTATGGAGGTGTATGAACTCTCTATGATGGTGAGGAAGGCCTCAAGTGTGTCTAAATCTAAACTAGAAGAAGAACTGTATCTAATGGAGAAGTTAAAATTGGTGACTGTAAATTAGAAGATGGATCTAAAGTGGGGAGTGGTAACTCATATGTAACTCTACCAACTATAACAACATGATTATATTGAATGAATTTCATGCATCTATGAACTGTAGAAGGTACTACTCAAATTTTCTAAATTTATGGTTGGCCAACAACATATCAAAAACTAATGCACTAGGAAAAATAGTAAATGGTGTGGCCACATGTGTTAGACCAACCTATAGAGGAATTAAAATCTCACCCAATTAAATCTATATGTGCCCATTTAATCCATTGATAACTATGTCCATTGGGGTAATATCCTGCTCTAAAATATCCCTAATGATGTAGTAATGTCATAATGCACATGTTTACACTAGATCTATTGTCTATGAGAAATCTATGAATGAAATGATAATTAAGGTAAGATTTGATAAAGAGTACATGGTAATCCAAATCATCCTCAACTATCTCTTGCTCTAAGAAGGAGATCAAAGGTCTAGTTGTAACTCTGGAATTATACACACAAGTCATGTTGTTCAAAGGATGTGTCTCAACTAAAGGTGACCGATATGTAGCTAGTGGAAGATGTGCATTATATGTATGGTCAAAACCTAATGTATTCCCTATATCTTATTTATAATGATGTGGGAAAGGATCTAAAACTATTTTCAAAGCTTTGTCTTATGTTTGCTTTGCTTGAGGAGGCTCAACTGAAGTGCCAAGATCAATACCATTGCCATCTATCAAGTCATGTATCTTGTGTTTCAAATTGATGCATCCATTTTTTTGTGTGGATTAGTGCCCTATGAAAATCAAAAAATGAATTTTTATCATATCCCCATGGAAGAGGCTTTTTGGATCAACTTCCCAAATAGGAGGGAGAGATATAATATTACATTCTAATAACTATTGTAAAACCCTAGCTAGAGATACTGGTAAATTGGTAAAATTTTGTTGAGGAGGTGCTGATAAAACCACTCATTGAGGGGGATATAAAGCCACATTAACTATAGGTTGATTTTGACTCTTGTTATATTTGACCTTTACTTTATATGGGACTTTATTGTTACTTTTATTTGTTATTTTTGATATACTTATGTACTTGAGTTTTCCCATTGAAATTAGTTTGACTTTCTATTCCTTTAGTGTATGACATAACTCAATGAAGGAAGACAATATTTTGAACATTATTTATTCATGAAAAGTTGGTATAAGACTTTGTTTGAAGTGATCTTGTAACTCTTTATTGGCCATGGGGCTAGCCATCTTAGCCAACAGTCTTATATCGAAGGACATAATCTATGATATGCTCATTTGACCTTTGTTTTTGTTATGTAACTTGGGTATAAGAAACCTTATCACCAATGTTAATGCTAAAATAAGCTAAGAACATGTAAGCTAAAGGATTGAATCCATTTATTGATTAATTTAGTAGACTATAGAACCATTGTAAAGTATAAGCCTTTAGACTCTATGGAAATAGCTTGGTTAGTAGCCAATCATTTGGCACATAGTCCAAGCATGCTACATGAAAATATTTCAAGTGTATCTTTGATCACCCTTGCCATCATATAGAGTGAGATTAGGTTGAATAAAACCTAGTGGCAAGGGTGTCAAATCAATATGACCAATGGTGTTGAAGTAGAGAAAAATAATCCAAGGCTTTTGTAGGTCTAGAGGCACCTTACTTGAGATGTATCACCTTGGATTGAAGATATTTTATCTCTTTCATAAGGGTTTCCACATCAAGAGACAAATATGTACTATCTATAATTGGTGGTACCTCATAAGAAGGTTGGGTTGCTATAGGTTGTTGTTGAGACATAGTTGCCCTCGTAGTATCATTTACAACTAGTTGCTCTGAAGGAATAGAAGACTCAACTAGTTTAGCATTATTTATTTCCATGATATATTTTAATATAAGAATATGATATCAGGGTTGTTCCCTGAGTCTTTCTCAAAAACTTTTTAGGATCAAAAATTTGTTGAGGATAACTTCATTATCAATAATATGTGGAAGTGGATCAAGAGTCTAATGTGGTGGGTCATTAACATTAGCATTTGTATCATCATTGTTATTCTCATACTTCTCACTGTAAAAATTATCCTCATGGAAATTGATGTAATATGGATGTGAAGGATCTATAGCAAGAACCTAAGTTGGTTGTTTATCCATGGTATATGTTTAGGTTGATGAAATATAGGTGAATTTAGGAGAGTTGCCACTAAATCTTTCACTTCATCTCGAAGGAAGAGATGCAATGAGCTTAGATAGCATAAGTAAAATAAATTTAAAAATAAAAGAGCATATTAAATAAATATAATCTAAGTAGTGAACTAGAATATACATAAAAAGGGTATGAAGCTCACAAATATGTAAGGTGATGGCTCAAAATAAATGAAACCTAGTAGAAGCAAATAGGGTTTTGAAAATGATATATTTTAAAATTACTAAAAAAAAATTAAAATTTAATTTGGATTTTTGAGTTAAATATGTAGGTAAAAAATCAAAAAATTATTAGAAAAAATCCTATTTAAAGGAACCTAGTATATGCAACTAGGGTTTGGAAAAAAATGAATGTTTTTTAAAATTACTATGGAATTTTAAAATTTAATGTGAAGTTATAATTTAAATATGTAGATAAAAAATTATCAAAATGTTTCTAAAATTAGCAAGAAATTTTCCCTAAGGTTTCTAGGGTTTTTATGTAAAAAAGGACCTAGTAAATTCAATTAGGGTTTGGAATAAATAATTTTTAAAATCACTACGGTAAATTTAAAAAGTGAATGTGAATGTTTTATTTAAAATATGCAAAAAACAATTATTGGAAAAATTAGTAAGGAATTTAAATTTACCTTAGAGTTTCTAGGGTTTTATGCATAAATGAAGTAAGTTAGGTTCACCAAATGATTTAACTATTTTTAGAATATTGGAGTCTTATTCCTAATTTAGTTAAGGGTTTAAGTTGACTAAATTAGTAAAATATATTACAATAATTAGAGTATTTATTTTTATAATTTATTTGAGTTTTGTAGCTTTCTAAAAATAGTAATAAAAGAGGAGAAATGTAAGTTAGCTTAAAATTGGGCTGATATGACTGAGACAGTGGTTGATACCAGCTACATAGGACTGGGATAGTGTTGTGAACCAAGATCTATCCTTCATTTGGTGAAAGGACAAGAATACTAAAAATTGGACACTTTAGGGTTTGATGCTATAGTCCACGTCCTACCACTATTGTCCAAACTAGTCACATAGATCTAAGTTTTCTAGGTTTTGTCTATTGTCCCAGTGTGAGCCTACATGTGAAATTTTAGATCTTAAATGGTTATGGATCTCCTTATAGATCTGATTCAATATTTAAACCCTAGACCTTCATATTTCTTGAATAAAATTTGATAAAGATGGGGGGTTAATGTGTATAAGATGACTAAACGTGTATCCACACCCCTTATGTGGGCACACTTCTTACATACTAATAATTTAAAGAGGGATCAAACCATATGTAGTTCTCCTACTTGATGTGCTTTATGTAATAGTGTTATGTAGATGCAAAAATGCTAAACTAGGTGTGCTTGAGGTGGTTAGGGACTGGTGTGAGGGTTTTAATATGATGGTAGTTATATTAGATGGTTGTGCATAAAGAATAGGGAAATTTTCCTTAGTGGTCTTACTTGTATTCTTGCTTGCTTTTGTGATATTTTACAAACCCTTATAAATGAAATATGAATGGGATTTTATAGAGATATATTGGTCATGGGTTAAATGCATTCATGTTAGGCTAACATAATGAAGAAGAGTAATCGAGAGAAAATATTCATTTAGGCTCAAAAAGTGATTAGATAGGAGTATTAGAAATAGGACACCCTAGGGTCTAGTGCTATAGTCCAACCCTAGTGATCTTGTCTTATAGGTTCAAGACTTGAGGGGATGGAATATACATGAGAAATGGGGTCTGGCTGAGCTAGAACTAGGTCTCAAAAATCTACAAATGATTGTGAATCAGCAAAAAGGTGCCTAGAAGGGTCAAGAGAGCATGCAAGAGGGACCTATGGGTTGGGTGTCATAAGCCACACTCAAGCTACCAATTTTGATATTTTATATGACTATAATGGTCAACATTACATGGAATAACATTGGAGATTATGACTTGTTGTTTATTCAATTTATGAATTTGATGTTGTAATTATTTTAAGTAAAGGGAATGCATATTTTATAAAGGATATTTAATGATTATTTTATTATTCATTAGGAATTTTTGAGATTCTTAGCGTTTATAATCATTCATTGACTTTAGTTAACCATAATTCTTACAAAAATCATGATAAGAATTTTGTTATGGACTATAAGAAAATGGTGGCAGACTAGAGCTTGGAGGGGTTATATTGAGCTATTTTGGCCTAGAAAGTTTTAGTCAATTTGGTTTGCCATGAATGGAGGAGAAAGTGGTGGAAAGTGAAGTGATGTAAATGAATAAAATAAAGATGAAAGAAGATTGGTAGCCATGTATATCAATAGTAGTAGTTAGAAAGAGAAAGATAAAAGGAATTCAAGCTAAGAAATGAAGGTATTTGGCTTTCTTGGAAAAATAAACAATTGCAATAGGTTGGTGATGTAGGATAAATTCTTATGTGATAATGTTTGTTGGATTTTTGAAAAGATTTGATTTGGGTTAATGGGTTTTCATTTGTTTTGAAATGAATAATAAAAATAAAAGGGGTTGTATGTAGGGTCCTATGGAAGGCTCAATCTCCATAAAACCCTACATCTAATGCCATAACCCAAAAGGGAAAGGGTTAGGGCTATAGGTGTTTTCCATGGTTTAAAATATCTCTAAGAAATCTCTATCCTAATTCCTTTTTCAATTTATAAATATGTGCTAATGCATTGATCGGTTCTTACAATTTGAAAGCATATTAAAAAAGGTCATATGGTTTGGTTTTAGATTATCAAACCAGTCTAAGGAGATAAGCATTAGTGCCCATCCTAGGTAAAAACATACATGAGATTTAGTTGTGTTATACCTAGTTTAAATTTTGGGTGAAATGCATTTTGTATTTTTAAATCATATTAACTGAGTAATTGTATAAATGCATTCTATGTTTTTAACACATATTGACTATGTATATACTTAATTGGTATTTTTGGGTGAAATACATCATATCTATCTTTTTAACATTTGATTATATATACATATATATAGGTTAAATATTGATATTATATGTGTGTGTGTGTGTGTGTGTGTGTGTGTGTGTGTGTGTGTGTGTGTGTGTGTGTGTGTGTGTGTGTGTGTGTGTGTGTGTGTGTGTATACATACATACATATATATATATATATATATATATATATATATATATATATATATATATATATATATATATATATATATATATATTTGTATATATAGATAAAAATGTTCAATCGAAGGTCAGGTTTTTCAATTAAATTCTATTAGTAATTATTTAATATGATTTTTATTTATCCAATTATGAGTATATACTCGTTGACATATCTAAAATTCATAACTTGTATTATTTAAATAATGTGGAATGTATCCATTATAAAAATACTTGGTTAAATTTTGTTTATCAATTGAATTTTATATTCAAGGACTGAGTATGTTTGAATACTGAGTTATAATTATAATTCTTGAGTGTATATTTTCTTATATAAAGAGATATATAAGTCTGAGATAGAATTATTAATACATAAACCAAATAATTTTTGAGGTCTCTATGCAAATTTAATTAAATAATATATTACATATGGATTTACTATTGAGTTTCAACTTTACCATTTTTTAGACTGTAAACTTTGGAATTATGATACATAGTCATGAATTTCACAGTGCTTGATACAACATGACTGTGTGTATGTCTTTGATCATATTTATATGCAAAACATCCAAATGTTAATATTAATTGACTCAATTTGAGTAATTTGAATAAATGGTTTTAGTGTGTAAATGGTTGGATGTGTATAAATTATAAATCATTATATAATATGTGTTAGAAAGTAAATTTGGAATTTATCTAGTATATAAAAGAGGTTTTAGGATTATTTTATTAGTTGGATGTATACATTGCATATACAGAATACTCTAAGTCATTAGATAGTGGATGTCTTCTTAGATTATATTGTATATAATAAAATAATTATACTATGTTAAAAATTGTACTTAAGAATTCCAAATACACACACACACACACACACACATGGTATAAATTACATGGCTAATTGACTATGTTATAAATCTAAATAAGAATATGATGTGTGTGTGTGTACACATTTGTGTTATGTTTGAAATTATTATTACCATGATGGGGTGAAAAAGGGTGCTTACTTATGTGTTTGTATAAAAACATTAAAATAATATATTTATGAGTTTTAAATATAGATCATATTAGAATGTTTTTTGACTGGTTTTTATTATATGTGTATAATATGAAAAATTAAATAAGCCTGCATATAATGATTATTTCAAAGATGAATAACATTATAAGTTAATTTTTGATTTGGGTAACTAAAAGTTTAGATATGATCATACTCAGATGGTATGTTATATTAAGGATTGCTTTGTATTCTACAATTAACTAGATGATATGGATTTATTGCATTCCATTTGATGGACTAAATGTGTGTATTTGACATTTCTATATTTAGCATATTTTTATCAGCTAAAGGGAAATATTTTAAATGAATCTATTAGTTTTTATATTATTATATATTTTAACCAAATCTCACATTCATGACTCTAAATAAGCAGTGCACAAATTCCATTAAATTAATTAGTGCCATCAATGCAAGATAAGGAGTAATCTGATTAAGTGGTGTGTATGAAATTCACTAATCCTAGAGATCATTGATTATCAAAAGTTTTGGCCAAAGTAATGTTTTAATTAGACGTTTTCACTCAGATGTTAATATAGTTTTCATATCTTTTCAATATCATGTTAGAATGGATTTCTTTATGATACACATTATGTATTAGATATCTACAACACACAAGTTATGGTTTGTCATTCTAGATTTCTAAACCATCATTATCTACCCATCTATGAAGGGATGCCCATCCCCTTGTTTAGAGATATTATGGAGGATATATGAGTCATGGTTAGTGTGGACAAGTGCTCAAATGATGTTCTCCCTTCCAACTAGAGTACTACACTAGAGACTATACTTGAGATTACAGATTGATACTTGAGTCATGGAGATTCATGCTCCATGAAAATTTGTATCATGTATTATTATATGATATATTTTGTATTTTAGAATAGTGTATTATTTATTAATTATACTTATGTAGCAGTGGTTGTAATGTTGTATTAGTCTGGTTAAATTTGTACTATTTAATTAATGATTTAGATGTAGTATTTATTGATTACTCAACATTGTTCATGATTGTTATATATGTTCATGGTGATCCTTAGGTAAGTGTATTAGTTATAAAACTTATGGTTAAATAAATGAATGAAATTAGTTAAATATCATTGATTAGATTTCTCATGGTGAAATCTATAAGATGAATATGTGTAATTAATTTTTTTAAAAATAAATTACAATATTCCAATAAAACCCAATGGGGTTGTTACATTGTGGTATAAAAGATGAGGCTTAGACTTTAGGACTTAATGTGTCTACTAATGCAAACTTATTCTCCTAATAAGTAGAATTAACAATTGTGAAAGATAGACCAAGAGTTAAGGGTACTTAGAATACCAACCCCCTTTTGATCCAAATCAATTTATCGTTGAGCAAGATGCAAAGTTGGACCAAATTCTCACAACCTTGCAAGAGACTAGGGATCAAATCACAACCCTAGAATAGAAAGTGCATGGCCATAAAGAGGAGAATGTTTAGGAGGAACCTAAATAGCATCCTAATGAGAAATAACATATTCAAGATCATAGGTATGAGGAAGTGCCATAGGATATGAGAGATCGAGTAGCTACAGAGTTAACATATGATATGAAAAAGGTAAATCCACCCAAGTTCGATGGAAATTTATTAGGAGATGGAGCTAAAGCATGTTTGAAAAAAATGGAAAAATATTTTGAGATTTATAATTATTCTAAAGTCATGAAAGTAGTCTAGGGAGAATAGTAGCTTTCTGGTGAAGTAGTAATTTGGTAGGAAAATAAGAAACTCAAGATGAACCTTAAACACCACCACTTGGAAATAATTTGTGACACTATTTAGGTCATGATAGCTTCCAAAACTATACTTCGATCAAAATATCAAGGATTTTTAAAATATTAAGCAAAGGTATTTATCAATGAATGAATACTGGGATAAATTTACCAAGCTTCTTAAGTAGGTACCTCAATATTAGGAGGATGAGAGGTTCAAAATTAGGGAATTCATCATGGGATTAAAAATCCAAAATGGTTATGAATTAGATGTACATGGTCCATCTTCTATGGATAAAGCATTTGAGAAGGTGGTCAAGTAAGAATAAAAACTAAAATATATTTCCAAAATCATAGATAAGTTCAAAAAGAATTTTGGAAGTTTGAAACCAACTTTCAAGAAGAAGAACTAGAAGTAGAGAAGTGGAGACTCCAAGGGTCAGTTCAAGAATCAAAATGCCAAGTTTAATTGTATTTCATATGTGGAGGTGACCATTATGCTTGAGAATGTCCTCAGGACAAGTTGAATAACAAGTTTTTTCTTCTCAATAGGGTACATTATAGTAATAGATTCATGCAGTTATAGATAATCATTAGGTTGAGTATCAAGCTTTACCCATAAAATTATTAGGTATTTTATTTGATCATCTAGTTTTTATTTTGATTGACAAGGAAGATACATAATGTTTCATTAGTCCTATAATGATTGGAAAATTATCTATAAAATATGGATTCATGGTAAATGCATGCTCAGTAAAATATGGGAATGATTAAAAGGTCAAAGTTGACAAGTGTTTAGTCAAAGTGGAGATTAGGCTACCTAAGTTCACTATAGAATTGGATCATTTTGTAGCATCATTAGGGTCCTATGATGTGATCCTAAGAGTCAATTGGCTTGAAAATCATAAAACTAACATTGAATATTATCTGAATAAGGTTGAGTTTCAAGATGATTTTGGAAATTAGACACAACTCTAAGGTGAGAAAATGGAGTTGAAGCTAAGGTAGATTTTTGCAGTTCAACTCAAGAAATCTCAAAAGAAGGGATGTTATGAATTCATAATTAATATAAATGAGATGGAGGAGTCTAAGAAACCATCCATTGAATATTATCCTTTTCTAATAAACTTTCGTGACATGTTTATAGAAGAATTACCAAGATTACCATCCAAGAGTGAGTTTCATTTATCAATTGATATCATACCTAGAATGAAACCATAATTTAAGGCACCATACAAAATGACAACCATTGAATTGATTGAGTTAAAGGAACATCTTTAGGATTTTTTATCAAAAGGGATGATTTGACCAAGTGTGTCACCATGGGGTTCACCAATTTTCTTCATCAATAAGAAGGATGGCACTCTTCACCTATGTATAGATTATAGGATGTTGAATAAATCAATGATCAAGAATAAATATTTGTTGCCACACATTGATGATATTTTTGATAAAATTCAAGGAGAAATAATATTTTTTAAGATTTATTTTATAGTAGGGTATCAATAATTAAGAATCCATGAAGAGGATATTTTAAAAATAACATTCAAAACTTGATATGGGCACTACAAATACATACTGTTACCATTTGAATTGACAAATGCTCTAGAAACATTTATGGATCTTATGAATAGTGTGTTTAGAGATTACTTGGATCATTTTGTTTTGGTCTTTCTAGATGACATCCTCATTTATTTCAAGGATGAGGAAGAGCACTTGCAACATCTAGAACTAATTTTTTAGCATTTGTGGAGGCACAAGTTATATGCCAAGTTGTCTAAGTGTGAATTTTTCTAAAAGAAAGTAAAATATCTAGGATATATTATCTTTATGGATGGTATTTTAGTGGATCCAAAAAATATAAGATCCATAATGGAGTGGTTGACACTAATGAATGTGCACAAGGTAAGAATTTTTCATGAGATTAGTGGGATATTATAGGAAATTTGTTCTAAATTTTTATAAGATATCTAATCCAATTATCTCTCTTCAATGGAAGAATTAGAGTTTCATCTAGTCAAATAAGTGTGAGGTATCCTTTTATGAAATGAAAAGAAGACTTACTTTAGCACCAGTGCTAATATTTCTCGATCTTAATGGTCAATTCTTAGTGATCACCAATGCATCTATGGATAGACTTGGAGGATATTTCATGCAAGATGGCTCATTGGTAGCATATGAGCCTAGGAAACTGAAGACTTATGAGGTGAATTATACCCCTCATGACCTAGAACTTGTGGTAATTATGCATTCTTTTAAATTTTAGAGGCATTATCTATTAGGGAATTATTTGAGCTCAAGACTAATAATTTAGGACTCAATTATATATTCACCCAATAAAACTTGAATTATCCTCAAAGAAAATGGTTATAATTCTTATTTGATTATTATTTTGATATTAATGATATCAAAGGTAAGGAGAACATAGTAGCTGATGCTCTAAGCTGTAGGAGGTACATAATAGTCATGGATTCTATGAAGAGTAATTTTCAAGATTAGGTTATCAAATTCTTGCTAAGAGATGAATTATATGATCAAGGTAGGAAAGCATTATCTGAAAATACTTAGAATCTTAGGTATAAGGGATTCAAAATAAAGAGTGATAGTATTTTGTAGTATAATGGTAGGATGCATGTGCTTGATAAAGAGAATATGAGGAGCATAGTGATAAAAGAATTTCATAATAACCCATATTCAAAAAATCTAAAAGTAACCAAGATCATGGCTAAGATTAGAACACTCTATTTTTGGAAATGAATGAAGAGAGATGTAGCAGATTGTGTGTCTCATTATTTGGAATGTCAGCATGTGAAAGCTAAACATGTGCATCTGGTTGTTGTACCCAACATCCCCTCCTCCTTTATATAAATAGGGACCCATTTGTTTTGAACTATGGTCTTAATTTTGAGCCACTCTACTATATGTTTATACAAATTACAGGAAAAAGACTAATTGTTATTGTGTTTTCATAGGCTAAACTCTTTTATCCTATTAAGTTCATTCTATTAGATTTGTGTTTATCAAGCTTATTCTATCAAACTTATGTTTTGTCCATTCTCTTTGTGAGGGTATTTGTTTGGGGACCTATTCTTTTCAAAATTTATTCTTTTGGGACTTATGCAATTTGTCTTTTTAGGTTTTATGTTTTAGGTGTTTTATCCATTGCCTTTATCAACCAATTCTTTCAAAAAAATTGTTCAAAACAAATCCTTTGATATATTTCCTTTAGCCCTCTAGACCTACCCTTTAGCCTTTTGAAAAATTCCTTTGGGACTTTTATCTTATCCTTCTTACCCTTTAGCCTTTATGAAGTAGAGTTTTTAAGACTTTTGTCAATGATGAAATGCCTTATGAATTAGACCCTTTATATTTATACCCAAAATAAACAACCCTTTGACCCTAACCCACCTACCCTTTGGCCTTTTTGAAAGTGCCCTTAGCATTTTCAAAATATCTTTTAGGATTTTTATCCTAGGCCCCTTCCCTGATGAAAATGACCCTTTAGAATTTTTGTTGTCAAACATTTTCTCTAACATAAAAATCTCAAAATAATTCCCCAAGACAATCTTACCAATACAATTTTTTGCCAAAATAATAACCTTAAGGGCAAATACCATTTGGATTTGTGCAACCTACCCTTCAAGACTTTTTTCCTATCCCTTTTTCCCTTTGGCCAATTCTTTTAGAAATTTTATCTGATACACCATTCCCTTCATCCTTTTTAAGACCATACCTTCAAAACATTCTTTCAGACATTTTGTTCAAGATATCATATCCTTTATAACTTTTATCCCAAGCCCTTGGCCTTCAAAAATGAACCTTCAAGACATCTATCTTGGACATTTTCCCTATAAGATAGACCTTTTGAATAGATGCACTTACCATTTGGGACCTTTGTCTTGGGCATTTTGCTTTATGAGCTAATTCCTTTGGAAATTTTGTCCAAGAGAATTGTGTCTTCAAGAGAATTATTATAGACATTTTATCTAAAATAATTCCCCCTACATAAAAAAGCCACAATATTTCCTCTACAATAGTTGCCCCAAAAAAATACCATACTACCAAGTGGCACCCTTGCTTGGAGAGCATTTTATTATCTTAAACTTGATTTAAGATTTTAGACAAAGGTCCCAATCATAATTTTTTCATAAAACTAAGACCTTAGGCTAGAATATTTATGTAGGGTCCTTTATACATATTTCCTAAAGTATTATGCTAATGTCCTCTTTTCATTTATGATTATAGAGTAGAGAAAACTAGGAAATGATAAGTGTCCAATTTGTAGGGAGTTAAACTGATGTGATGATCATGTGGACATCTTTGACAATCATGTGAACATCAAAATTAATCTCATAAATAAAAAGACATGGGTTAAAATTATGGTGGTCACATGGACATCATTGATAATCACAAGGATGTCTTTGATGGTTGTGTAAATGTCAAATTTAATATCAACAAGAAAATAATAGGGGATTAAATTGTGATGATCATGTGGACATCATCGATGATCATGTGGACATCATCGATGATCATGAGGACATATTTGATGGTCGCACAAATGTCAAAGTTAAGCTCATAAATTAACTATTTGGAATCAAAGGTTAGTGGGCCTAGGTAGATTGATGGATATCATTGATCTATATAAGTGATTTGATGGTATGAGATTGATAAATAATTTTCATAGGAATGAGGACATGACAAGTGTCAAGCTTGCAGGAGTCAATGAGTCAAATAACTAAGATTTATGAACTGTGTTAGATTGAGAATAAATGATCAATGGTGTGAGGTTAATGTATAAAATTCAAAGGTCCTAGGACTAGTGAAATATTTCCAATTTGACCAAAAACATTCAAGTTATGACTATAAAGAGCATAAAGGCCACATGGAGTTGCCAAATGGCACACTCATGTTCCATCATGCAAAAAATCAATGGTGCAAATCAACACTGGAATTTTCAAAGATCTAGACTCAATCAAGAATATGAAAATGTATGCAAATATAAAAGTGATGATTTGAAAACTAAATAAGAAAGGGTTGTAGTTATAGTGGATGGCATGTAATGCATAGTTATTTTTAGCTAACAATAGTGTCACTATTTCTAAAACATTGGTAAAGTGGTACTTATCTTGGACATATGTTTGATTTCCATTTTGAAGTTGACTAATCTAAAAGATCAAAATGATGTTCTTGCAACATATAAAAGGAGTTATTTTCATTCATTTTAAACTATGATTGTAAAAACTTACTTTTGTGTTCATACACATGCACATGTTGTATATCTTTTACAAGGGCTATTTAAAACTGATAATTGCAAGTAGACTCTTATATGATTTTGAACCATAGTTAGAACTCATTTTTTGACTATCACATGTTACGACCTTGCATGAACTTGGAGGATGAGGTGACCCATTCCCCAAGAATATATATATATATATATATATATATATATATAATTTCAATCCAACTTAGATTTTTGTTAGAGAATTTTTGAATATAGGAGTACAATTAATTTTAATCATCAATGAATGTGTTTGTGTATTTTATTTCCAATTTTTGTGTAATTAGTTGTTACTTTCTTTGGTTGTATGTTTAAGTAATATTTAGTGTGCAATATCTGTGAATGGATTCTTGATTATTTTGATTTTTTTTTTAATCTGTATATGTGTAAAATTTGTTGAAATATTGGTAAATATATTGGTTAAGAAAATCAAGTTCAAATTTATTTATAATTCTAATTGTGCATGAGTTCTTTCTTAGATGTAGTTTTTTGTGTGTGTGAAACAACTGCGTTAGATAATTCACTAGCCCAATCTATAATTCTTAATTGAGGGTGTGTAATAGCTACTCTAAAAGGAGAAACCTTTGTCTAAGGCCTATGAATTTCCTACATTTTTATCAACTTAGACTTCTTAGTCATGTCTAACTATGTGTGTGCAATTACTATTAGAAACAGGCATAGGTTCTAAGAACACTTGTCCTTTTAGAAACCAGTTAGGGAAGTGATTCTTGAAAAACATAGAATATTTGTTTTCTACATTACCCTTCCCTCTTTTTTTTGAGTTTGTTTTTGAGACCCCCCACTCTAGATTAAGAGCCAGCTACCTATCCAACTCACATAGAGATTGACTACCCCTAGTAGGAGCCACACCTCCATCTAAAAAACCTTATTGATAACTTGCATACCCTACCAGCTATTCCATTAATAGGTTGTAATAGACTGCATACCTACAACTGATGCCCTATAGTGGAGTTTACCTCTATTAAAATCCTAAATGTTAGAGGCTACCTTGTTAAGGCTATGGTGTGCATAAAAATTATATAAACACTAGCTATATTGTTATATCCACATGATATACTAAAATGGAAGTGGTGGGTGATTTGTATGGACTTCATCTAAGGGTTTCCATTATCATGCAACTAACTGATGTGATATTAGTTAAAGTTAATGAACTAAACAAGGTATCCCACTTAATACTAAGATAATTAATAAATGATGCATGTATGATTGTGAAGAGATTCATGAAAGAAATGTATCGATTACATGGTTGTCTAGAGAAGATAATTTTGAAAGAAAATTTAATTATTAATTTTAGGTTATAGTTGGCTCTAAATTTATCTATGTATACGTAATTGAATTTCAACACTGCTTATCACCCAAAAATTGATGGATAAACAAAGTGAATTTAACTAGGTTTTATAAGATATCCTTCATATGTATTTCATAAATAATAAATATAAGTGGTAAGATTACCTTCAATTGTATGATTTTGATTAAAACAACTCATACCAATCAATATTAAAGATGACTCCATTTGAGGCATTATATAGAATGAGGTGTAAAACACCAATCAATTGGGATAAGTTAGAAGATAGGGTGGTATTTAGTCCTGAGATGCTTTTAGAAATGGAAGAGCAAACCAAGATAATCAATTAGATATTGGCCAAGGCCAATGATAAAAACAAAATTATGTTGATCTGAAGAGAATAGCTAGGCAATTTTTTGTAGGTGATAAAGTGTTTTTTGTGAGTTAAGCATCATAAAAGCTTGATTAAATTTAGGAAGTCAGAAAAACTTTTAGTGAGATATGTGGGACCCTTCAATATTTTAGAAGTGGTCAATCATAAAGCATATAAGCTTGTATTTCTACCATCTCTAGCTATTTTTTTCATGTGTCTTATCTTAAAAAGTATGTGTTCGATCCTTTACATGTGTTGGGTTGGAATGCTTTGCAAGTTTTGGATCTTAAAGTGGTCATGGTAGAACCAATCAAAATAATTGACACTCAAAAACTCAATTTGCCTAATAGATATGTGTCATAGTACAAGCTCTGGTGGAACCAGTACTTTGAAGATAGTGCCACTTAGGAAGACTATGATTAGTTTTACGAGTTATTTCCATATTTGTTTGATTGATTTGATGATGCATATTATATTATTTTTTGTTGAATAATGTTTTAAATTTACAATTTATGTTTGAATTAATATCATCAGGATGATGACCAACTTTAAGGGGAAGGATGTCACATCCTAATTTCTCTCTAAGCTAAAAAACCTATTTGATTTGTGGATTATCATGGTTATTAGTTGATTAACCAATGTTTGATTAAGCTTATTTTCATATGTTTATTATGTGACAATTATATGTTGTTTAATTTACATTATTGGTTTGATATGAGATAGCTACACTTTTTACTTCGTATAGTATGATCATATTTATTAATTATACAACATTATTTTATGGAATATTTATGTTTTGGGCTAACTACCTTCATTCTTGTGAGGTGGATGTAGGATACGTCCATCCCTCAAAGTGTGATGTAAGGATAGTATCATAGGAGAGGTTGGTTTATATGGATACATTGAGGTACATCAAAGAGAAAAATAATAAACCCATGCACACACCACAATAGTATTTAATATTGTGTGATTAATTGTTTGAGTAGATATATGTAGTATGTTTTTTTTTGGTATGAATGAATATTTTGATCTTTTGTGTTCTTAAATCATTTTATATTATTACATGATTTCACTAATCTAGTTTTTGTTGATGTTATTAGTTAGTTGATTGATAAATATGTACTTAACTAGTTAACATGATTAACTACGGTATTGTACATAGTTAAATATTTGTTGACATTTTTGGCCTCACAAGGCCAAATGTCAACCTTAACATCAAAAACTTACATAAGACGCCCTCTTTTATCTCATATATAGTGTTTAATCTTTTCATGTCTCATGGTTATCATTTGAGAGTATTTGAGTCTTGTGAGAGGTCTTATGTTACCATAAAGCATGATTGTGTCATCACATAACAGAGTTGAATTGGCCCTTTTAGTGATATGATAGTGATCATAGTGATCACAAAGTGATTAGGGATGTTGTCTTAGTCTTAAACATGATAGACTTAAATATCCCTAATATGATTTTGGGTCACTTCAAGGTGGGAGTAAGCACCACTAGCAATATGAAGGATGTTCAAGTCCTTTTTAGTTTATGATATAAAGTCTATTAATGTGTATCAAACCATACCCCATGACCTTTATGTTCAAGTCTATCATAATGCCTTATTATCCCTTTCAAGACTCATAGATTCCCATATAATTTACTATAAATTATAATATCTTCATGAAATGGGAATTTTATAGGATTTCATGGCTTAAAAGAGTCTTAAAGAGGCCCCATTGTCTCCACATGGCCATCACTAAGCATTTCATGTCACATAAAGTCCCTTTAAGACACACTCACACCTTATCACTATCTACATGGGCCCCACACATGCCTAACATATGTATCCTTATCTCCTCATGTCAAATAATTTGTTTGAAAATTTATCTTACCTTTGTTTTCTTTCCTTGCTTAAAATGGTAGTTCCAACTTAGAAACATGAAGAAAATGGAGAAAAAATGGTGTTTATCAAGTGCATTTGGTGAGTTTTTTAGAATGGTATAGTTATTTCATAAAATGGAGAAGTTAGGTACTATATATTAATTCATTTCATATGTATGGAATAATTTTCAAGTTCAAAAAATGTAGAACAAGTTCAAAACTCTTCCTTCTTCTTCACTAGCTTCTTTGGCAACTCAGACTCCTTGTCAAGTTTTCTTTCATTCTATACATGGGGTCAGATCAAGAGTTATAATTTTTGGGAGAGGAAATATGTACCTTGATCTTCTCATATATATATTTTTTCATCAGGTTAATTCCCACATATTCATGAACAATATTTAACAAACTGGCCACTCTAATGCCCTTCTTCATCTATGCAAGTTTCAGAAAAAAATAATGTTTTTGGTAGATTTTTGATTAATTTATGTAAAATATTCATGTTTATGTGTAATTTAGGTTATAAAATATCATCATTATAAACCCCCACATTTTTTCACATATTTGGAGTGTGAAGACAAGCCAAACTTTAGGTCCTTTCATTGTTGTAGTAGTTGCTAGTGGCAGACATTATCCTTTGGCATTTTAAGGACCTCTAATGCATGGTTTCAGGTCAAAAATGTTTTTATGTTTTAATATACCATCAATATGCCCTATATTTATCCTCATATAACTCAATTTCCCATGTAATCATCCATCTTAGTCCTAGAGAGATTCATGCCTCAAATTAGACATCTACAAACCTATGTGGGTAGATAGAGGAGAAAATGAGGTTGTGATTGATTAGAAAGGACACTATAAGTGTTGAATCAAAAAGGATTCATGAAGTTTTATGAACTATAATATTTCATTAATACAAAACTCACTCTAGGATAAGACAAGTTGTAGTCAAGAAAACATATATGCTTGAAATCCAAATCAAGCCTGAAGTAGTCATGGAGTTTATATTATAGGTCTGAGGAGGTAATTATCTTGTCTTAGGTTCCCAACTTAAATTTCATAGAACACAAAGAGGTAAACATATCAACCAACACAAAGAGATCATGGAAATCATGGATGAACATATCCATTTAAGGTTACTGAATCAAGTCATAAGCATTATAAATTCCTTCATTTAGAGAAGTTAAGGTAGTTTTGTGTTGTTTAAGGTAATTGGACCTATTTCATGTTCTCAGTAATGTTCAAAGATCTCATGGAAATTTTAGGTTTCTCCAATCAAATTTTGGATCATGTAAGGTCAATTATAAGTTTTAGGACCACATTTATCTTTTTCACCTACCATTCATCTCTTCTCAGTCTATACATAGGGTCCAATGACCACCTACAATAGTCACCATGAAAAATACTTCAAAGGATGTTATGTTTAGTGAAGATGAGAAAATACTGGAAGTGTGAATGTAATATTAATGAAAAAATTGGATATAAAGTGTTATTTCATATGCCTTCTCAATATCTTCACCTAATATTCTCCAACATAAAAGTCTTAGTCTATATAATAGGGTCTACAACTCCTTGGTGACTAAGTTCTTGAGAGGAAAGTCAGGGTTTTGATCTTAAGTGAGAGAGACTAGTGAATAGTCTTAAAATGGATATTTATATCTTCAACATGGATTCATCACAAATCCACTTCATACCTCCAATTTAACAACTATCCCACACAAAACTTGATGCACACCTACAACTAGTCTGAGCCAAAGTGATAGTTTGAGTCCTTTATAGGCATGGACAAGTCTAAAAACTTAATAAAAATGGTTAGAATTACAATTTAAGTGTATTAATCCTATAATTTTGTCTAGACAAATAATGGGTATACCCACTATTTTGTGTCAAACCAAACCTAGTCCATGATAGTCAATCGAGGGGCTAGATGGGCAAAATCAGGTTTTGGAAGGTTTACAAACAATTTTGGCCCCACATAAAGTTTTATATCATTAAAAAATGGTGAAAAAATTCCTTAAACCTCCTATAAATGTTTAACATTAAAATATATATTCAAAATCCTTGGACATAGGCTAATATAGTCAAGTACACAAGCCTACTCATAGACCCTACTACCTTTTTAAGGTCCCTCTAAGATCCTAAAATAAGTTGTGTGGTTATTGATTGGTTTATGAATATGTTAATACCCTAATAATGATGTTTAAATTACATAAAAATTATAAATAAGGCAAAGTGGCTTCAAAACCTTGCTCAAAACACTCAACCCTACACACAGTCAACTCAAGAGCCAACTTTAAGTTCTTACCCACTTCACCACATACATGATTAGGGATAAATATATATGGGAAGTTTAAGTATCCCTATGAAAAACACACTTTTGAAATATTGGTTGGAATTGAGGGGCTAATATTTATTAATGAACCTTAAGAAGATAACCAGTCAAAACTAGTCTACAAACAACCTGAGTGCCATCTTCTAATGATCCTCTATGCACACACTCTTTGCATGGGACCTTAGGATATTCATGGAAGATGAGGGGGTTAATTAAATATAGTTTAATGGAATTTTTTTCCTAACTTGGATGTTCATACACTATGAACTATTACTAAGACTCCTAAGCATTCAAAACTTCTCTAAAACCTTAAGTAGACCCAGTCTTATAAATATTGATGTGTTTGCATCCTAACACCCTGGAATGACCTAATAATCACATATAATTTTAATTAAACTCACAAAGGATTCCAATCATGGTATTGAGTTATATGGACACTATATGGAAGTGCCATAAATCCATACTTTTGTAAGATTTTAAGAATAACAGAGGGTACAAAACCATTTGAGGAGATTTAAACTAATGGAGGGGGAGTTTTAACACTTATTACACCTTTAAAATTCATAATATTCCCTAGGTTATCCTTATAAAGGTCTCTACAACTCACTTCAAAATTACCACTTTGTAAATGCTTAAGGAAGGTGGACCAGTCAACTAGGAAAAGTGAAATTTCAAGTGCCTAATGCTTGTATAAGCCAATATTATGGTTTATTATGTTGATTAAGGTATGAATCACACTTACACATAGGATATTAATCTTTATTATATGTTTCATAAAGTCCAATATACAAATATCTAGGCTATTAGGCCTAATTGGCCTATTTGGCCTATTAGGTCATCAAGAGAGATCAAATTGGCATTAAAGGACTAATGAAATGAGTTAATGAAAATATGTTATTCCTATTAGTTATATATTTAATTTAATTCAATTCAAATTTCATATCTATAATTCAGGGATAATATAGTTTCATGACCTTGTCAATTTGCATTAGAGGAGCATGGGATGATACATGATTATGATGGCCTAATTATACCTTATTCATGATTGTAAATATAAAAAAATGGAGTGATTAACCTTTATTTTAAATTATAAATCTATAAAATTAATATATTGGGTTATTTATACCCTCCACCACCTCATTTCAATGCTAAAGTTCATTTAAGGAGTTATTGAGGAAGACCAATGCATGGGAGAGTTGAATAAGAATTAAGTAACTAATGTAATAGCTTCATGGAGTGGACCTTGGTCATTTATGACCTATTTATCTCACATTCACATCAAATTCCCATCTCTTTATCTCCTCTTCTACTATATATTCAAATATTTTGACCTTTTATTGTATCCCGTAGGTTGGTATGAGGAAACTCTACCTAACCTTGTACTCTATGAGACCTCTTGGACTATTAATAGATTATTATAACTTATATTTGATTAGCTTCTAGTCTATGTTTTATTTTATAATATGATTAAGTGGTCTAATTTCCCTTCTACATGTCAAATTCCTTCACCTATAAGTTAACATGTGTTCTTTGTAGGTTGTGTAGTGTGTTAGAAGGTTGGTTATTGAATTTATGAATGGACATATGACTATAAGAGTATAAAATTAGACCTTTTATCTCACTAACCTTATGTTTCATCTATCAAATATCAACCTATATATGAAATATTTATTCTTTTATATCATTAGAGATAGTGTTTTAATCCTTTACTTAGTCCTTTAGTGTCATTTGAGTCCAAGTTGAGTGGATAAGTGAGTATATTGGTGCATCACCACTTTAGAGTAGCTTTCATTTATGCATTCCCTCTTCCCTTTTCATACCAATAGGATTAGTTCTTAGAAAGATAGATCAAAAGATAAAATATGGTGATATAACCCCATAAAATCAAAAGGTTTAGACTAAATAATAGGTAACCTATGGCCTATAGTATACTCCCAAGTTAGCCTAGGTTTAAGGTGGATGCAAATAGTGTTTTCCTCAACAAGGGTACAACCTTGATTCCTAATAATTATATCATAATCAATGTGACCAAATTTAAGTTTCTTGAAGAATGATTTGGTATCCTTATAGGACATTTGGGAGCTAAATTCATTCAATAGTACAATCTATAGTCATTTCAAAAAAAATTAACCACTAAATTGGCAAGTTTGTAGTCAGGAGTCATAGTAAAGCTCATGATAAGCCTTCACTTCAAGGTTAAGATGAATTAGTGTCCATAATTTAATTTATTTTCATGTGATTAATGATGAAGTATGTAGGTATTGAGGTATAATTATATTTTCCACTCCCTTAAGGATAAATCTATGACCCTTTCTAACTCTATTATCTTTTGCAACCCTATCCTAACCCTTATCATCTCAATATTCACCCTTATCAGTCTTATGATGAGTCTCCTTATTGAAAATACTAAAAAATATATGATGAGTCTCATATACCTCTTTGGTACTCTAATTACTAGTATAATTTATCATGGTAATAACATGATGTTCTTGACATGCTTACTCATGCCCCAAGTTAGTCCATATTAGACCTTAAGAAGACCCTATTATATCATGAGAGACATATGATGAACATTTATACATTAAAGGGCATGGGAAAGATATCCCAAATCATGTCATTAATGGTATTATAATTTCATTATAACAATTCAAAGGAAAGTGGTCATCTTTCATGAAGGATGGTCATTCAAGGGGAAATAATGATATGTTTAATATAGAGGGTATGGTTTATAAATTTGAATATATGTTTATAGTGTATGAAGGTAAATAATCTCACAAACACCATCATTATATCCTTTCATTCACCCTTTGTCAATCTTATACTGAGCTTCTAACTACCCCTCAAAATCTTGAACCAATTGAGTTTAAAATTCCTTAAAGTCCCTCCTAACTCCTCTCATTTTTTTCCACTTGGAAATATGTCCAAGAAAGAACTAAAAAGGTATGATAATAATGCATTCAAGTAAATATTCATATTGATCAATCAAGGCTTTATTTTGAAGCCTACCTTAATAAAAATATTGAGACTATTGACAAACATATGCATCAGTCCATAGAAGATGTAAAAATAATGTCATCTCAGCTATAAACATCTCTATTCATACTATAAACTAAAATTCCATACAATAAAATAAGCTCATGAACTTAAGTTTCCATCTTGGAACCAAGTACTATAGTCAAAGGAGAGAGAGGATCAATCAAAAAACCTAAGGTTATTCAAGATCCTATGCCATTCCTTCATGGAAATCCATCTAAATCAATGTGAAGAAGAAGGATAAGAGTATGTTTATTGAGAAAAAGTAGCTAAATGAATTAAATGTGGCATAAATCTCATCTCTCTTGGAGTCACTTCAATAATATCCTATGCCACTCATTTAGAGAGAGAGCCTTTCCTTGAAGGGTCAAATAAACAAAAGCATATTGAGATGACAAATTATGATGATGACTTATCATAGATTGAAGAGGAACTTACCATTGGAATACCCTTTGTCAAGGAATATCACCATTAAACCTTCAAATATGTAGTATATGATGAGTTACAGGAGCATGATGAACCACATGAGAGAGATGCTTTCATTAGATAAGATTAGGCTGACCTCTAAACCTCATTGATGACATGACAGCTACCCTTCATCATGGTAGACCTCAAGAACTAGCATCAATGGTAAAAAAAGAAGACAACCTTCAATAATTTTTATATGGTCAAGAGGAGGTATGTGATTATTTTGAGATTCCTAGTCTCATTTATGATAAGAAACTCACTTGTTGTTACCAAGAGAAGATGTATAAGTAAAACGAGATAATGGTAATGAATAAATCATTAAAATTTGAGATTGGTCATATGGATGATGGTCAAGAGGATGAGAAAACTTTCAATTATCTAATATAAATGTCAAAATATTGTTTAGAGTTCCATGAACATGGTCAAGGAGATCAATTTCAAGACTTTTTTGAGATCATAGGCTCATGTTATATTCTTCTAGAGGCCTGTCATGACTTAGTTCAGATTGAAGAAGATGAGTTCACCAAGCAAGGGGAAGGTATATCCACAAGAATGTCATCTCAAGAGGTCACTCCATTAGAATATCACTAATTTATGGTCCTTAAACTAGGTTACCAACCTCATTTTTTAGTTGTAGGTGTACCTTTCCCCAATGAGCAATATGTGAATCTTGAAAAGCATTAAGAAGAGGGACTTGGTCTATTTATAGTAGGTAGTCATCCATTTGAAGGGCTTCAAGATGTCAAGATTATGAGTCTACATCTATAATAAGGGTTACTTGAGCTAAGAAGGAATCTTGAAGATGAGATTATAGTAGTATTTGAGGTCCTTAAAGATGATCTTGACTATCTGATTCAAAATGAAATCCCAATTGTACCTAATCTTATTAACCTAAGAGATAACCATCATGATGAAGTCCTAAAGTAGACTAGAATTATTAAAGAATTCAAAAATAATCAAGAGCAATAAGAGGTAAACTTTGATACACCAAGTGAGTATGTGTTCATAGGCCATTTATTTATAACTAATATAACACTTGAGAGCATCATAAGTGAGTTGGTTAACAAGAATACTGATCCACTAAGGTTCCAATTCATGAAGCTAGTTGCTTCACATTATTGCCTATCTTATGGGAGGAGAGTACCAATAAACTTCCCCTTTGATCTAGGAGGGAGAATATCTATTAAGGTTAGTTGTATATACTAATTTATTGGGTTGTTTATCTCACTTCCAATAAGTGTGGTCTACTCAAGTTTGTAGTCTATTCCCCTTTATTAATTTTGTGTCTTTCTTGGTGTGTTTCTTAGGTTTAGGTGTTGTTTCTTTGTGTGCCTTGCTATTACTGCAATCTAAGTGTCCTTGAGTACTAGATGAATTTGATAGTCCATGAATGTGGTCTTTTAGGTCATGAGTCATACTTGGGTCACTAGGTTTTATTGACTAATAGGATGGTCACCCCTTAGAGTCATCATAAATGTTGACATTTTTGGCCTCACAAGGCCAACTATCAACCCTTAACATAAAAAACTGCATAGGACCCCCTCTTTTAATCATCTATAGTGTCCAAGCTTGTCATGTCTTATGGTTGTCTTTTGAGAGTCTTTGAGTCTTGTGAGATGTCTTATGTTACCATAAAGCTTGATTGTGTCATCACATAATAGATTTTAATTGAGCCTTTTAGTGATATGATAGTGATCATAGTGATCATAAAGTGATTAGGGAGGTTCTCTTGGTCTTAAGCATGATAGAATTAAAGATCCTTATTAGGAGTTTGGGTCACTTTAACGTGGAAGTAAGCACCACTATCAATATGAAGGATGATCAAGTCCCTTTTAGTTTATGGTATAAATTCTAGTGATGTGTATCAATCTATACCCCATGAACTTTATTTTCAAGTCTTCCACAATGCTTTATTATACCTTTTAAGACTCATAAATGCCCATATAAGTCAATATACCTTATAATATATTAATGAAAGGGTAATTTTCTAGTCTTTCATGGCATAAAATAATCTTAACTAGGCCCCATTATCTCCACATGGACATCACTAAATGTTTCATATCATATAAAGTCCCTTTAAGACTCACTCCCACCTTCTCACTGACCACATGGGCCCCACATGTGCCTACCATATGTCTCCTCAACTCTTCATGTCATACCATCAATGTGAAAATATATCTTACGTTTATTTTACCTCCTTCTACCCTAAAATGGTGGTTTTAACCCAGAAACATGAAGAAAATGGTGAAAAATGGTGGTTTCAGGTGCATTTGGCAAGTTGTACAAAATGGTATAGTTAGTATATACAAGGGATGAGTTAGTTACTATAGATTAATTCATTATAGATGTATGGAAGAAGTTTCAAGGTCAAAAAATGTAGAAAAAGTTCAAAACCATTCCTCCTTCTTCATTAGCGTCTTTGGCAGCTCAGACTCCCTATCGGGTTTTCCTTCATTCTATACTGGGGGTCAAATTAGGAGATGGGATTTTAGAGAGAGTAAATATGTCACTTAACCTTCTCATCCATATATTTTGTTATTATTTTCATGGCTAGATATTCATGAATAATATTTAACAAAATGGCCACTCTAATTCCCTTCTTCATCTGTGCATGTTTAAGAAAAGGCAATGGTTTTGGTAGTTTTTTGAAGAGTTTATGCAAACTAGTCATGTTTGTGTGTTATTAATGTTATAAAAGATCATATTTATAAACTCCCATGTCTATTTCACATGTGTGGAGTGTGAAGGCAACCAAAGTTCAATTTACTTCATGGTTACAATAATTATAGGTGGCAAGCATTATCCTTTGGCATTTTAAGGACCTCTAATGCATGGTTTCAGGTCAAAATGGTTTTATGTTTGAATATCCCATCACTATGGCCTCAAGTTATTATACCCAAAATTTCACTTTTATTATTGAATAAATTGGTACCCATTTTGTTTGGATTTTGACCTTGTTTTTTGAGCCCTTCTTCTCTTTTATTTGTGTAAGTTCCATTTGAGTTACTCAGTCTCTACACAAAGCATGGTATTATAATTTTTTTTGGACTAACCTTATTAATGCTTTTAGGGAGATTTTTGAACTATGCAGGTTTTCTAGAACTTAGTTTTATTTAGAGGAATTATATTTGGGATTTGGTTTTTAGACATTTTTCTTAGGCTTTCTTATCAGAAGTTTTGGTCTTGAAAACTTTTGTTCAAGACTTATTCATCTGGACTTTTACTCTTTAAACTTTTTGTATAGGAATTTTTTTCAAAGTTTTCACATTAGACATTTTGTCAAAACAATTATTCTAAATCAATTTTTTTTATTATTGGAAATTTGGCTTTTAGACATTTTGTCTAATGGATTTAGTTTGCAGACATTTTATTTAGAACTTTTATTTTGAATAGACTTGGTCTTTAGGTGTTTTTATCAAAAAAATTGTTTGAAATAGTCATCATTGGAGATTTTTCTCTTCAATTTTTTTATTCAGGATTTGTGTTTGGAAGATTTATTTAGATATTTAAAAATCTCAAAAGTTAGCATCACATCAAAAGATGTGATTCCTAGCACATCTCCTATCTCCAATCAAAGTTCAAACTCCACAGTTGGCCTCACATATAGATGAGGTCCTTTGGGGTGCGGTAGGCTAGTAGATTGAAATAGGGGAATTCAACAAACTCTATGGTGCTACCTACTTTCTCATGCAAGTACCCAATCTTCATGGTAGATTGATGGTTCTATAAGGGGTCCTAAGGAATAGTGAACATGTTGTGGGAAGGTAGGTCCATTTTACTTTTCATGCATACAGCCTTAATGGGTTGATATATATACTTCATTTGTTGACCTACAAATTGTGTGGCTATGAGAAATTATTCAAATTCCTTAAGGTCAAAAGTCTTCTTATTTTGACAAACCTGATTTGAGTGTCTTAACTCAATAAAGTGTTCCTCTACCTTGGTTTTTCCTTCATTCTCCCCTCCACCCATTTCATTTCCCCCCTTGATAAGAAAATTATTATTATAAATCTATTTCCCATCTTCTCTACTTCCTTCTTATTCACCTCTTAAAAACATGCTAGCACTACTTTGTTTCAATTTTATCTATCTTTAGAGAAAAATAACATGTTTTAAAAACTATGTATTACATTCATAAACCATTTATTTACCACATCATATCATTGTCATCCTAGTCATGACATTGGGTGGTTGTGTTTTCTTACATTGCATCTTAGAAGAAGCAATAAGTTTGGAGTTTTCATCCTTTAGAGATTTTGATTTTCATTTCTCCATCATGTTATTATTTGATTTTTATGGAATTCACTTATCTTACATATGAAATTTTCCATTATTAAATATTTATCTTTATGCATGCCTTCTTCATTTTTGTCTCACATCTTCAATTACACTTCATTTTCACTCTTTCATGTTTTTCTTTTTGCCTATCTTACATGAGCTTACTTTTCAGTTTCTTACATATCTTTGTTCAAATTTTCTTTCATTGATATTTCACTTATCATTCATGTTTTACATGCTTCCTAATGTGATTTAGTATGTTCTACATTCTTTTTTTCATTTATGTTTTACATGCTTTCCAATGTGATTTACTATATTTTCCAATCATTTGTCATTCATTTTCCAATATTTTGTCATTCATTTGCTATCATTTTGTCATTTATTTGCCTTCAATATTCATGCCTTTCCTTAACAATCTTGACTTGATAATTTTTCCTAATACCCTCATATCTTTGCCTTAACTCATTTTACACTATCATATGCCTATCTTCAAAAAAAATTGATTTTTGGCTATTTTATTCACTAACTTCTACAGGTTCACCTAGTGTTCTTCACATTGGATGCCTTTACTTTCTCTTGTAGTCTACTTCTTTATATACAAAACTAAGGTAAGTAAAGGTATGCATTTTTCAATTTTATCCTTTCTTTTATATTATTTTTTGCTTAATACACTTTACTTAGCATTAGTGTTATGTGTTATCATGTTATATTTCCCAAAGCACCATCCCATGTTGTACTTACATGACACATGATGAGATTTGAGTGGGGCATATGTATACACATAATATTTTCAAAATTCACTTATTACTGATACTTTGTATCTTGTAAGAACACATCGAGTCTCAATCTCTCTAAATGCATGCCTTAAAAGGTGCACCAGGAAAGGGGTGGGCAGATCATTAGTGCTTTGTAAGATTGTTGTCCCTTTTGCCACTTGTCATCTACAAATTCATCTCCTAAAAACCATTTAACCTAAGCTTATTCTTCTTAGCCATACCCATTCTAGTCATTTTTCATGCTTTATCCTCCTTATTCTTACCTTGGCCCCTTTTCAACCAATTGACTATACTAGGTTGACTGGGTTGACCCTATACAGTTTTTAGCTTCTAATTACTATACAGGGTCAATTAGGTCAACCATATACTATTCAAGGGTATTTTTCATTAAGATATTTGTTATCCCTTCAACTGACCTAGCTCAAAACCTAGTGAATTATCCCCTAAAAACATACATGGTTGACTAGGTCAACCCTATACTATTTAGGGACATTTTTTATTAGGAGCTTTGTTAGCCCTTTGACTGACCTAACTCAAGACCTAGTGATTTATCTCCTAAAAAATAGAATCAATTGGATCAAACCTATACAACTGACATATTCAAAATGATTTAGGGAAAGATCTACCTATATATACAAGTTCATTCCAACCATTGGTAATAAGACAAGTGAATAAAAATAAGTGCAAATGAACATCTACTTATTGACCATTCTACTTGAGAAGTAAAGCTTAGGGTTTAATACTTCATTTGGAGATACAAATCTTGTCTTATGGATAAGTATTTTGGATGCATCAATAGGTTATGTATCCTAGAGCTGATTTGTATTTTTTATCTTTACATACCACAATAGTCTCTTATAAAGCACCCTGGCCAAGGGATAGATTGAGGCTCGGTGGGTTCATCTTCAAAGGTAAGTATTCCTAACTTTATTTCTCCTTTGTAAGAGTAGATATATAATGTATTTTTTCTTGTTTATTCCATGTACTAGGATTATATATACATTGATGTGAGCATATGTCTTCTATACATGTTTAGTTTAGCTTGTTTTGCTTATAACCCCCACTTTGTGCCACAAGATTTGGTGAGCACTAGATTAGATTTGATTTTTTTTTATTATAATAGATTGAACATTAAACCTAAGACTCTTTTAGGGTTTTTTCATGATTGTGTTAGATTTTAGGCTTTGAAACCCTTCTTATCATGGTGTATTATGACAAGTGATCCCCTAATTGGGTCTAGCAGATCCCCATATTGGTCATACCCTGACTTAACAAATATATTACCAATCAAAAGTATAGGTATGCTCTATCTTCTCTAAGTTGGGATTGATTTATAGACACGATGCATTTTTTATTACATACATCTTGTCATCCATATCTCTCTACCATTACCTATTGTTATTGTACAAGATCCACCTATGGTATTGGTTTTTGATATAGTGGTTGTTGTGGTGGTTGTTATAGTGGTTATTGGCCTCTACCTAATATTGTAGCCTATACTCTACCCTATTCTCATGCCATAGGCTACTACCCATCCTACACCCCTCATCCTTTTTGCCTCCTTCAGAACACATTAGTGATTGGAGTCCCTAATGTCAGGGTATGCCACCTTAATCTCCCAATTTGAGCATATCAAATCTCCCTCTCTCCCCTAAGAACCACCTATGGAATAGGTATATTGGCTAAATATTATAGTATGTACTATTAGGGTGCCCTATCCATAGGTTATACCTACACATTTAGGTGTTTTTCTATAATTTGTCATTCACTCTCACAAGTTACAAGAGTGAACACCTTATCATCCCACTATCTAATGGTCCCCTAGTATGGCATATCTATCAAACTAGATAATTTAAGTGTCCTTATCACTCATGGAAAATCCTTGAAGGGTGTCATGCCTATCCACTTAGAGGCCTTCATTTCCCCTATGGCCCCAATCACTACCCCTCATTGGTAGGGGATCATGCAATCAAAAACATAACTCATGATGAGAGTTGGGTGGCTAATAAACAAATATCCCAACCTAAAAATCTTGTAAAAGTACCTATGTTTCTATGATAATACATCATAAGCCCACATGAATCACTGTATCATCTCTTATATCCCTTTGATTATGGGCACCCAGCTTTAAAGTAGGTGATCAGTCCCCTTACACTACTTAGGATGTAAATATCCTTATAATTGCCTTATGGAGGTTTTAGATCACTGCTTGATCCACCCCCACTACCTAGCCCCATACTTTGCACCCATGTCAGGTGTATCTACATCCCAAAAATACTCTACCTAATTAGAGGCCTCACCTCTATTAGTGACCTCTCTTAAATTCATTGCCTTACCTATAGTTGGTAGTCCTAGGATCTAGTAGACATCAATGAGAGTGATAGTTCACTCCCATAGATCTTATGAAAATTGAAAGGTGTTTTGATTTGCATCCCAATAAATGAACATGTCACAAAAAAACCTATTTGAAGGAGAAATAATCCCCACCTATTCAACTTAAAGTATCATTGCCCTATCTAAGGTCACTAACTCATCAATTTTTATTGAAACCATAACTCTAGGAATTCATTCTTGATCCTTAGCCTTGATTTAGTGGATGTAAATCCATGCAATCATAATTTATAATAACTTGAATCAATTTCTACCATAAAATTTGGCCAATTCTAGCTCTTTTCAGCCTATGGTGAAACCACCACCTTATACATGTAGTGGTTACATAACCATTACGTGATTATTATGAAACTACCAAAAATAACTGATGAAAATAGAAACATTAGTTTATAAAGACCATAATGATGGTTTCACCATGACACCAATGACTCTACCAACTAGTCACGGTTAAGCCTAAACTCCCTAAAATACCCCAAAATTTAACCAAAACAAAAAAAATTATACATTTCCCTACTCTAATCATTCCACCCAACCCAAAAATTAAATTAATTACAAAATTTAATGAATCTAAATGTTTTTTCACCAAATTTTCAAACCTAGGGAAAAAATAAAAAATTCAATAAAACTCATTAATGTATGCTCTAATTAGACTGTTTCCATTAGTAAATTTATCATATTCTACTTATGCTCTTTAATTTGATTAATTTATCATGAAATTCTATCATTAGAGATCTAAATATTTAAAAAAACCAAATCACAAATGTACAAATGATTTCTAATTTTTTCAAGTTTTCAAATAAGTAGGCTATTTCACTAGCCATTTTGTTTTGAATACTTTTCATCTTTGGAAGTTTTCTTCTAAAACGTGTATTTTATCACATATTACAATGTAATTATTTCATTACTAACCTAAAATAGGTTAAATTTGAAGATTCTAACATTTCATTTTCAATAATATTATTTCACAGTATGATGTTTCCCATTTTAACTTTTGCAGGTTGATGCCACTCTACACTAACCTTAGTCCCCCAATGAGATGATTCAGGTAGTATTATCATCCCCACATACATGGTAAGTAAAATTTTATATATTTTGATTAATTGGTCTATTTTTATACCTATTTATAAAAATTCACTTGCTTCCCATTTTTTTCTCATAGATCATAAGTGTGGATTGACTGTATTCACTACACTGCAAAATAAGTGAGGTAAGTTTCCAAACCCACTTTTCCTTTTAGTATGCCACTAATAAAAAAAAAATCCTTTATAGATCATAATGAGGCATATTCCTGATGGGAAATATGTATGAACATAAATTTTACATGATGCAACATTTTATGACAAATCTAATAATGATGTAATGATATCCTTAAAAAATATGACCAAACATAGTCTCTTCCATTTTGTTAATTGTTTGCTCTTTTTTAGTATTTGAAAAATTTAATTTTCATATCAAATAATTTTTTTATTTTTAAATCATTTATTTATATGAAGAAACTATTAGTGCCCAAAATTACATTAAAGCAATTGATCCCTCATCAGGTGTCAAATCCTTAGTCCTTAGCCATAGTTCTATTTTTAAGTGTTCAGAAAAGTTCAAGTTTTAGGTTAAATCAGCTAAGTGTTGATCTGATATTTAATTAGCATATGCTAAAGGTATATTTACTTTGGGACATTTTCCTACATAAAAATTTTGAGAAAATTCTATGTTTTGGCCAAAGTGTTTCACAGAAAGGCCAAAGACTTATTTGTTTTGAACTTTTTATCTGTAACAAAAAGTCTATAGGTCCATTTATTTTGGATTTTATATCCACAAAAAAAATGCTAAAGGGTAATTTTCCTTTAGGAATTTTACCTACATAAAAGGCCTAACAAATTTTAATTTCTTTAGTAAAAGTGCAAAGTTTAATTTCTTTGACAAAAGTGCAAAGTTCAATTTCTTCAATAAAAGTGTAAAGTTCAATTTCTTCGGCAAAAATGTAGTCAATTTCTTTGGGAAAAATGCAAAGCTCAATTTCTTTGGGTAAATTATTTCAAATAAAATGTCTGAAATAATTGTCTTGACAAAGATTAAAATGTTGAAAACTGAATTGCTAAGAGAAAAGTGTTCGAGAGAATTCAATACTTTGGGAAAATTGTCTCAAACAAAATGTCTGAAACAATTGTCCCGATCAACAAAAGGCCCATAAGTAAAAACCCCAATGAATTAATTTTTGAGAAATAATTGTCTTAGTGAAGTTGTTACCAAGATAAAAATGACATAGACAAAGGGCTTGGGAGAAAAAATATCAAGAATAAAAATCCTATAACAATTCTATCAAAGATATAAAATTTGAAGACAAAGGGCCCATAAACCAAAAAGCTTGATGAGAAAAGTCTCAAATAAAATTTATAGCTTGCATAAGTATCAAGCTCATGGGACATATAAGGTCAGTGTATTTATGCATTTTTTAAGTTTGGATAAAAACCATCTCATGATCAAAGGATCACATAGCATAAATATTTTGGATGCCATGAATTTATCCTACAAGTTTGGTGCCTTCATGTTTTCTCTAACTCAAGATGCAAGCTTTCAAAAAGTTAAACAAGTAGTATGACGGCTACATGGACATCTTTGATGATTGTGTGGATGTCAAAATTAAGCTAAAAAATTATACAGTAAGGCTTAAATTTGATAGTTACGTAAACGTTATTCGTGGTCACGTGAACATCAAATGATGAGCATGTGGATGTCAAATTTACGCTATGGTAACTTTTTATTTTGGCTTAAATTTGATGATCATGCACCCATTAAAAACATTCAAACAAAAAGCACATTATAGGAATGAAAATTTTAAAATTAATCTCAATCATTATCTATTTGGGTTTAAATTTTATAGTCACACACCCATTAAATATGTTCCCATGAACATCAAATGATGGGCACATAGACATCAAATGATGGACACTCAGGTGTCAATTTTAATCCATAGTAGATAGATAATAGCATTTTATCTTTTGGATTTGGGTCAATGGTCTGCATTTGATCATGCTTCAAGATCAATAGTTTAATTAAAATCTAACTTATCAAAAGACTTGGGCCAAATGAGGAGTATCCATGTGGTAAAAGGGTATTACCCTGACAAAGATTTTATGTGCATGGTGCAAGAAAGCTCATGTATTATCCAAATGGCATGATCTTGAGGGGTCTTAATGGATATCTACTAGTTCATAATGAAATTTAATGATAAATGTATGATGAGAAATCATAGGGCTGCCATGTGGCATACTTGCATTCATCATGTATATAAGGACTTGGCATTTCTACATTATAAGGTGGACATTTTAATGAAGCTCAACCATATATGGAGATAAGTAATGTTGAGGTTAGTTTAAAACAAAGATATTAATTAGTAGAGTGACATGGTAATGCCACATTGGCATATTCATCATATAAATAATATGACCTTATACAAGTTATTTGGTAGATCTTTCACCAATGGAAGTAGATTGACTAGGCTAAATAGCAAATTAGGCATGGTGACTCCGCAGGGAATCTGAAGATGACAAAACACTTGCAACTTGTTGGCATTGCTGCTATAATTTTTGAATGCTATTATGAAGGGGTTTATGCTCGCATATTTGATGATATGATTTTAACCTTAGATAAAGACTGCATAAGAAGAGAGAATTACTTTTTAAAAAATGGAACAACCAATGCCCAATGTATTATAGATTAATATGGATTTATTAATCCCTTATGTGCTCATTTGAATATTTCCAACCTAGAAATTTGCATTTTAAAAATTATCAAGAGGGTCCAAAATTTTCTCAATTAGGTCAAAAGTTGAAAATAATGCATTTATGCATTAAAAAATGAAAGAATTAACAATGTTAAAATGTGAAAATATAAGTTAAAGCCAAAAATTAAAAGGTAAAGTAACCTAAGTATTTTGTATTTTTTTATTGTTGTGATTTTACAAGTTTCTCCATGAGTGAGAAATTTTAGGCTTGTAAATCCAAGGTGGGTCACTTCAAATAATATCATTCAAAGGGCCATGTATCCAAAATATTCCTAGGGAACCATGGTAAAATTAGGTTGTTCCATGGCATGCATGAGAGGGAGAACATCTATCCATAAGTTTATAGCTATGAAGGTAAGTGGTCAAGATCATCTTTAGGTAATTACACATAATGACAAATTTTAGTCAGCCCTCTACCATGAATATTCTCCTTCTAGCTTGTGTGAAAGGCATCTCCTACCATGAAATCAAAATATGTTCTCTAAATCTTGATCATTCCTCATAGAGTTAGTTAGAGAAATGATTTTTGTTGAAAATGGATGAATATTTTAGGCATGGTAAGGGAATATTTTATAGCTAAAAGCATCTTGGTTGACTTGAAGGTTTTTTTTTTTCATTTTTGTAATTTTTTACCCATAATTCTAGATCTTAAAATGTATAAATACAGGACTTCTCCTCTATTGAAGGTTGTTTTTAGTCATCATTTTAGGTGTTCATTTTCTCCAAGTTTAGGTTCAGTAATAATTTATGGTATTAATTGTTGTGTAGATATTATCTCCCTTGCTAAGGTGGTTGTAGTTGAACAACCACTAGTGAGATTTGAGAGCAATCTCACCATGTTTCTCCCCATGGTAGCATTTTGGAATACTGATGTGTGTAATATTTATTTTCAAGTTAATGAAAATTCTTGTGGTTCTTTGTTATTTCTTGTTGATGAAGTGTAACAATCTATTTTTCAAATATTGTTGACTAGATATCTAGTTTTATGTTCATTACTAGTTATCATTTTGAGCATGGATCTGGGTTATAAAACCCTTTCTACATTATTTTAGAACATGTTGTTGAATAACTTATTAAGGAACCCTAGGTTTATGGATTTGACAAGAAAGAGTCTTTTGAATTTTATTTTTCAATGTATATTCTATCCTTTCAAGGATCATTTGGTATTTCCCACTAGCTTGCATTTGATTTTCTCTACATTTGTGCTAAGGAGTGATGTCATGAATCTTACAAGATACCTTGATATTTCAATGCCAATAGCACACCACGTTCCTTTTTTTATAATTATCCAACTTGTCCTACCCTATCCTAGCCTACAAATAATACACCATGTTTCATACTATAAGTGTTATTTTCATACAAAAGTATAAGATCTTGTATATTTGAAATTTTCTTTTGAAATGAAGATTACAGTCACTTTCCCATTTGTCTTTAGTATCTTGCATATGACCTAGAACATTTATTTAATTCATTTGACAACCTTTACTAGGTAGATTGAATGAGTTTGGTTGTGTTCTGGTCGTATGTGTTTTTCTTTGTGCCAAAAATCCCCATGGAGGTTGAATTGTAAAATCTCTCCATGTGAGCAAGTTTCCCCTAGGTCATCTCACCTTAGTTCAAGTAGAGCTAGAAGTATTAGGGAGCTGACCATACCCTTTTTATGTGCCTCTCAATCATTATTTTCATTTGATATAATCTTGATGCCAAACCCTTCCCTAGTTACAATGATTTAGTAGCAAGTTTTTCATCATTGTTTACCATTTTCTTTAAGTGTGCAAGGCCAAGCATATGAGGAGTATAACTGGGAACTAATAGAAACCATTGCGGTGGTTTCTTAAACCACCATAATTATTTGTAAATTTACCATAATGGTTACATTTTTCCACTTGCATAAGGTGGCAATTTTGCCACCTTAATACCATTTATAAAATTTTGGTGAGACTTGAGTTTTCATGCATTTTTTACTACATTTTTTATTATTTCTTCTTGAGTTCACTTCCTTGACTACCCAATTCACTCTTAGTATTTTTTTTAAATCTCCTTGACCTCTAAATTAACTTGACCAAACTCTTAGTTAGTCTTTAGTTAATTCTGTCACAACTCTTTCTTCCTCATTACAACTATTTCACTTTTAGAAGAGTTTTAGATCCAAATTTTGTATGTGTGATTAAATCTTAGAATATTTCAAATCCAAATCCCACTTGATTTTCTTTAAGAAATTTTAGATACTAAAACTAAATATTTATAACATCTTAATCTTGTATATTTGACAAATATCAACCAGGTCTCTATCCTTCAATTATAGACCTTTATCTTATCAAAAGGCTTGCATTCGCCATCTCAATATGACTAAATGATTATATCTTAGTCTGATCTATATCATTCTAATGACCCAAGTTATTTTTACTACACAAAAAATATTAAATTTTGACAAACATCATTCACTATTTGTTTCATATCCAAACCTATTTTTTTAGCCTTTTAAACACTATTGGTCACATAGGGATACTAACATTGACAATAGTATTCCTATTTTTATCTAGTGTATGGTTTCAAAAATTCATCCAAATTAAAAATTATTCAAAACCTATGAGTTTATCTATTTGTCTTATTTAACCCTACCATGAGATATTTTCAAAAGGTGTGGTATAAATACAATTCTAAGCCTTCTCATCATTCATCTAGCAAATACCAAAAAAAGACCTACTAAAGTTAAATCAATCAAGTACACAAACATTTTATTATACCTTATTCATCCCTATTTTATGATCAAGCATAGGATCAGTCATATTACACATCTAAAGCATTAAAAATTTATCCCATGAATAACATGTGATTTAACTTATTTGGGAATAATGGAGTTTTATTCCTATTTTAATCAAGGGTCTATATTAATAAATCAATAAAGAATATTTTAATAAATACAATCCTAATTTGTATAATTTATCTATCTTTTTTACCTTTCCAAAAATAGTAATAAATAAGGAGAAATGTAACTTACCTAGAAATCAGTTGAGATGGTTGAGATAGAGGCTAGAACTAGCTATGTAGGACTAGGATAGTGTCATGAATCTAAATCTAGATTTCATTTGGCAAAGGGATAGGAACATCTAAAATATGATGCTCTAGGGTCTGGTGATATAGTCCACTCCTATTTTTGTTGTCCAAACTAGTCACAAAGACCTAAAACTTTTTGGGTTTTTACATTGTTCTTATGTGAACCTGCCTATGAAATATTTAGTGTTTATTCATGATGGAACTTTTTTTAGAGGTGATTTAATCTTAAAACCCTAACCTTATATCATGATTGATAAAATAATGTTTGAACCACTTGAAGAAATGGGGGTTAGTGTGTAAAATGAATTGAATGTGTAATCCACACCCCTTGTGTGAGCATGCTACCTACATACCAATACTCTAAAGAGGGATCAAGCCATATGTAGTTCTCCCACCTAATGTGTTTTATGTAATAGTGTAATGTGGATTTAAAACATTCCAAATTGAGAGTTCTTGAGGTGGCTAATGATTGTTATGAGGGTTTGAGTATGTTTACAACTATATTGGGTGATTGTATGCAGAGAATAGGAAAATTTGCCTTAGTTCTTTGTTTCTATTCTTACTTGATTTGTAAGATTTATCACCTCCCTTTATAAATGAGCTTTGGATAGGATTTTATATGGAACCATTTGTTATGGGTTAGGTGTATTCATGCTAGGATGACATAATGAAGGATAGGGATTGGATGAAAATGATCATTTGGGCTCAAAATGCAAAGGGATAGGAGCATGCCAATAATGAACAAAAAGATGTATAAAAAGGTCATAGGAGCATGAAAAAAGGAGATATGGATAGGGTGTCAAAAACCACACTTAAACTACCAATATGGACATTTTATATGACTATAAAATTTATCAAATTACAAGCTAGAGCATTACATGCATCTACATATAGTATATTACACCCTTGTCCACACACTTTCCCACACATAGGGGATAACTACATAATTTTGAAGCATTCCTTAGAGTATTGATTATGTATGTAATTCAAATTGATAAATGGGTCTTTTGGGTAGCTTGACATAATGAGCCCACTAACCAATTTTTTAGTAAGCTCATTCTTAGAGTGAATAAGGGTGAAGAGATAGGTTTTGATCAATCAATGAAGAGTGATAGATTATATCCTAGATATGAGTACACCAGTAGAAAGGTGAGAAACAATATAAAATAATTAAGTTGGTCACATCCATATCCAATCATTATTCTATACTAGATAATTATATCATAGTCAAACACTAGTGTCACTGGTAGTGTTCAGATCTGACGATAGTGTCTGTGATCATAGAGGTGTAATTTCTAAAATTTAGCAACTAATCTAGAGTATTGATATTACATAATTTACACATGTTTCTAATCCATACACATAGTAAACCAGCTACGTACCATTATTTATTATTATTATAATATCTTTCAATAATTGTGTTTCACTATTTATAACAATCTCAATTGTATAAGCTCAAAATATTATTTATCTAATTTTTTTTATTAATTGACATGTTATATATTAGTTTATCATCCTTTTTTTTGAAATATTTATATATTATTAACCCTACCCCAGTATTTAATTTTTTTTGTTAAACATAAGCTTTGCCTTAATCTACAATCATCTTTTGGTCATTTTTACATAAGTTTTAAAGAAGGGAATTCATTGAGCTTGCAACCTATTATTTGTTGTTCGTGAATCAATCTAGCCATAGTTTAATACCTTCTTCTTCAAATTTATCTTCATTTATTTCCTTTATTTTATCTATTTTTTTTATTAATTGACATGTTATATATTAGTTTATCATCCTTTTGTTTGAAATATTTATATATTATTAACCCTACCCCAATATTTAATTTTTTTTGGTTAAACAGAAGCTTTGCCTCAGTCTAAAATCATCTTTTGGTCATTTTTACATGATTTTTAAAGAAGGGAATTCATTGAGCTTGAAACCTATTATTTGTTGTTTGTGAATCAATCTAGCCATAGTTTAATAACTTCTTCAAATTTATCTTCATTTATTTCCTTTATTTTTTCATCATCCTTGTTAGAGAGTTACCTCCATTGATCAAATAAGGAAGATACTTGAGGATTAGAGACTCATGAATAACTAATTCTTCACCTTTAGTTGATCTCAACATTGATCAGGTTGGAAGATTTTATTTTGTTTAATTTTTTTTATTTGATAATTTTTATTAGTATTAGATTATATTGATATTTTTATAAGATTTTTAAAAAATAAAAATAAATAAATAATCTCTTATTTCATTCTTTTACATTTGGAAAGAATAGTCTCAATTTTATTAGTTGAATTTACATATCAAAGTCATAGAATGGTAGTATTTACTTAGGATCTATGATAAATTAGTTCAATAACATAAATAGATACAACCAAATGGAAATCTTTTTCCTCAAACACACACAACGAAATCTAGAAAAAATAGAAAAAAGAAGCTTTCATCTTAGAACTAATTTACCAATTTGCGTGATAAAAAAATGTTGTTCAAAATCCAAAAATCAGAACTTTAAGTTTACACTCATTCAATCATAAAACATTTAACTTCACATAAAACCACATAAAATATTTTAATATTGTATTTTAGCTTGTATATGTGGATTGATATCTGAAAACATAGAAGTTGTGTTTGATCAACCTAATATAAGTTTTAGATCTCATTTATCATTTACATATTTTAAATTTTAATTACATATTGACTCTCATTCATTTGAGTTTGAAAAAAGACAAAAATAAAATATCATTCATTTAGCACATATAGGTTAAACTTTTCATCTTCAAGATTGGAAAAAGTCAAAATCATTAAGTTAAATTGTTTAATTAATTTCTAGTTTTAGTTTCATTTGCATTGTTGAAAATTCTAAAAAAGTATAAAAAGAGAAAATCATTTTATTTTGGTTCACTTTTATTTCTTTGTTTATTTTGCTTCAAGTACTTTCATTTCAACAAGTAGTCTATTTTTATTTCCATTTGAAAATCTTTCCAAAAACATACAAAATTAAACTTGAGCCAAACCTCATCAAAATAAGTACGAGTTCAAAGCCTTTCTATCAACTTTTCCAAAAAAATAATAAAACCTTCACAAACACCTCAATAAAATTTATACATTTCTAAATTCCAAACCAACTTTTCTCCACCATTATATGATGCTCCTAAAGTAACCTTAAATCCATAGGGAAGGCATATTCCTTAGAATACCAACTCTCATGCCAGTAGGTACTCTTTTGAGTGACATTTATTCAATCTTAGAATTGAATTATTTCACTCCATACCTATTATAAAACTCATAATCAACAAACACTATGCCCTTCATGAGCAAGCTCACCCCAAAAACCCCTTAATAGTGAGACTTATCTACACCTTAGCATACTAAGTTAACAGCCTTCAAGTCTAAGCCTATCCTTTCATGTTCTTTCTCAGTAGGTCTAGCCTTACCATATTTAATTTTATTTATGGATGACATTATCTGATCAAGGTCAACCCAATCAAACTAACCAAATCCATAGGGTCTTACAATCCAAATTTGCCTAGTTCCTTGAGGTGAGCATCAACCAAGAACTCCATTATAATGTCCTCATCCACACTAAGGATTATTTTCACTCCATCTTCTCCATTTCATCACTTTAAATGTGTAATATAATTTTGGTGATCTCTTTTTGTATCTCCATGAGAATCCCTTTCCACCCATTGTGTAAAACCCTATCCCTACACCTCAACCCAACAAAACTATTATTCCATCCCTTCCAACATAAATCCCTCAACCACATTATCCTATCCATTCATATTGTTATCCATTCATTAGTTGTCTTATATAGACCTTAATAGGTTTCATGCATGAAGGTTAACATGCCATGTTATGAGCATACATATCCTCACTTGCATACAAATAATAAAATGTAACATTTATATTAAAAACTTTAATAAATAAATATTTAATAACATTAGAAAAAAACATGTATCATGCATTGGATGGCCATGGATTCAAGGAATCCTAAAGTTCCCTTTTGTTAATGTTGTGTCCTATTAGGTTGTGAAAATCCATTGATTTCTAAAATCCAATGTATAATCATACATGTTTGTCCCTTTACCTAATCATAAAAGATAAACAAATCACAATTATATTCACAAGTTTAATAATATAAGAATAGGATTTGAAAATATAAGCAACATAAAACGAGACACATGGTAGTGATATGATGGTCAGGGTTTCATAGAGTCATGAAATTCCCAAAGTCCTAAAGTGATCATAATAAAGTCTATGGATTTATTCTATAGTTTTATTTATATTTCAATGTGTTTGCCAAGTACACAAAACAAATAAACCAATTGTGATGGTAAATTTTAAATAAACCAAGTGATATGTATGATCATCAAATTAGTGATATCATAAACCAAAACATGTGGCCTCCCTAATAGAGTCATAGAGTAATGGAGATCCAATGTGAAAATAAACTTGTAGGTGTAAAGTGACCCTATAGAGACATTAAGATGTGTGTGTGTGTGTGTGTAATAAAAATGAACAGGTCTATTTTTCCAGGTTAGCTTATGTGTGGTAATGAAATATTAGGGAGACTATTGTGTGAACTATATACTTGGATATATGGGGCCAACTATTTTAAAGGGTTCATGTAGGTTGTAATCACCTAAAAATTACACTTGAGTGCTAAGAGTATTACTTTAGACCACCCATCCCTAGCTTAGCCCTAGACCTATCTAAAGGCCTATATAAACACTTATCTAGCCTTCATGTGGGCCACATGCATCCCTAAACATCCTTAAAGTAGTCCAGACCCTCTCTTTGACATCCTAACCCTTAGTGCCTCAAAGTCTACCACTTAGACACTAACATCACAATAAATATAGTATCACCCCATTGCGCTAGTATCCCAGTTTTGGTGTTGTCATTTTCCCTCTTTTTACTACCAATAGATATATTTTCAAACCAAATACCATCTAGGGTTGGCCTAGACCTCTTTTAAGACCCACACAAACACTAGAATAATATATATACATGAATTTTAGCCCTATAACCACTATGATGGAAATTATATTCAAATTGCACAAATAAACTCATAACAAATTATGCACAATCAAGGTTATTAATCCCTATTATGCCCTAATTCTACATATAACCATCTACAACATTCCTAAGCTTATATTACTTAGGTTTCTAGTCTCAAGCACATTCAAAAAACTCAATCTAGAATTCATACTAGCTTCACTTACACTTGCACTACCACTTAGCTAGGGAAAAATATATTGCGTGTGATCCTTATTTTGAGTATGGGTATGTAGGCAACTCTCATCATAATGGGGTGTTAAGGATGTCTAGCCTACCCTACTAACAAACACATTTTACTACTTGTATCAACTGGATGCCCTAGTAACATAAAGGTTTAGGGTTAGTCATTTAATTCCTTTATTTTTTCATAATCCTTGTTAGAGAGTTCCCTCTATTGATCAAATAATATATATACTTGAGGATTAGAGACTCATGAATATTAATTATTCACCTTTTGTTGATCTCAACATTGATTCGGTTAGAGGATTTACTTTTATTTAATTTTTTATTAGATCATTTTTATTACTCTTAGCGTAGATTGGTATTTTGATAAGATTTAAAAATCCAAAAAAAAACAAATAAATAATCCCCTATTTCATTCTCTTGCATTTGGAAAGAATAGTTTCAATTTTAGTAGTTGCATTTACATATCAAAGTCTCGGAATAGTAGTATTTACTTTATATCTATGATATATTAGTTCAATAACATAAATAGGTACAACCAAATGAAAACATTTCATTTTTTAGTTTTCTCTTAGCATGCGCCCACATCAAACATCAACACACACACAATAAAAACTAGAAAAATAGAAAAAAGAAGCTTTCATCTTAGAACTAATTTATCTATTTGTGTGAAAAAAAAATGTTGTTCAAAATCAGAAAATAATAACTTTAATTTTGCGTTCATTAAATCTTAAAACATTTAACTTCACATATAACCACCTAAAATCTTTTAAACTTGTGTTTTAGCTTGTATATGTGTATTGATATCTGAAAACATAGAATTTATGTTTGATAAACCTAATATAAGTTTTAGATCTCATTTCTCATTTGCATATTTTAAATCTTAATTACAAATTGAATCTCATTCATTTGTATTTGAAAAATAAAAAAATAAAAGAGCATTTATTTAGCACATATAGGTTAAACTTTGCATCTTCAAGCTAGGAAAAAGTCAAAATCATTGAGTTAAATTATTTAATTAGTTTTTATTTTTAGTTGCATTTGCATTGTTGAAAATTCTTAAAAAGTATAAAAAGATAAAATCATTTTATTTTGGTTCACTTTCAGTTCTTTATTTATTTTGCTTCAAGTACTTTCATTTCAACAAGTAGTCTAGTTTTATTTCCATTTGCAAACCTTTCCAAGAACATACAAAATTAAAATTGAGCCAAACCTCATCAAAATTAGTAGGATTTCAAAGCCTTTCTATCAATTTTTCCAAAATAAAAATAAAACCTTCACAAACACCTCAAATACAAATTATACATTTCCACATTCCAAACCAACTTTTCTCCACCATTGGATGATGTCCCCAAAATAACCTTACCTATATAGGGAAGGCATATTCCTTAGAATACCAACTTTCATACCAGTAGGTACCCTTTTGAGTGACATTGACTCAAGCTTAGAATTGAATTATTATTCTTAAAAAGTATAAAAAGATAAAATCATTTTATTTTGGTTCACTTTCAGTTCTTTATTTATTTTGCTTCAAGTACATTTATTTCAACAAGTAGTCTAGTTTTATTTCCATTTGCAAACCTTTCCAAGAATACACAAAATTAAAATTGAGCCAAACCTCATCAAAATTAGTAGGATTTCAAAACCTTTCTATCAATTTTTCCAAAATAAAAATAAAACCTTAACAAACACCTCAAATACAAGTTATACATTTCCATATTCCAAACCAACTTTGCTCTGCCATTGGATGATGTTCCCAAAATAACCTTACCTCTATAGGGAAGGCATATTCCTTAGAATACCAACTTTCATACCAATAGGTACCCTTTTGAGTGACATAGATTCAAGCTTAGAATTTAATTATTTCCCTCCATATTTATTCCAAAACTCATAATCAACCAACTTGATGCCCTTCATGAGCAACCTCACCCCCAAAACCCCCCAATAGTTAGACTTATTTACATCTTATCATACCAAGTTAATAACCTTCAAGTCTAAGCCTATCATTTAATGTTATTTGTCATTAGGTCTAGCCTTGACATATTTCATTTGCTTTTTAGATGACATTATCTGATCAAGGTCAACCCAATCAAACTAACCAAATCCATAGGGTTTTACAATCCAAATTTTCCCAATTCCCTGAGTTGAGCATCGACCAAGAACTCCATTACAAGATATTCATCCACACTAAGGATTATTTTAACTCCATCTCCTCTATTTCATTAGTTTAAATATGTAATACAATTTTGGTGATCTCTTTTTATATCTCCATGAGCATCCCTTTCCACCCATTGTGTAAAACCCTATCCCTACACCTCAACCCAACCAAAATATTATTCTATCCCTTATAACACAAATCCCTCAACCACATTAGCTATCCAACCCAACCACTAACCCATTCATCTTGATATCAATTCATCAGTTGTCTTAGTTAGACCTTAATAGGTTATATGCATGAAGGTTAGCATGTCACTTTATGAGCATACATGTCCTCACTTACATACAAATAAAAAAATACAAGTAACATTTATATTTAATAACATTAGAAATAAACATGTGGCATTCATCATATGGACATAGAGTTAAGGAATCCTAAAGTTACCTTTTGTTAATGTTGTGTCCTATTGGGTTGTGTAAATCCATTGAGTTATAAAATACAATGTATAATTATACACATTTGTCCCTTTACCTACTCACAAAATATAAACAAGTCACAAATATATTCACAAGTTTAATAATATAATAATAGGATTTGAAAATATAAGAAACATAAAATGAGACACGTGTTAATGATATGATGGTAAGGGTTTCATAGAGTCTTGAAATTTCCAGAGTCCTAAAGTGATCATAATAAATTCTATGGATTTTTTCTACAATTTTATTTATATTTCAATGTGTTTGTCAAGTACACAAAACAAATAAACCAATTGTGATGCTAAGTTTTAAATAAAACAAGTGATATATATGATCATCAAATTAGTGATATCATAAACCCAAACATGTGGCCTCCCTAATAGAGCCATAGAGTAATAGAGATCCAAAGTGAAAATAAACTTATAGGTGTAAAATGACCCTATATATATATAAGCTAACATGAACAAATATACCTATTCACTTTTATAATCATTATATATATATATATATATATATATATATATATATATATATATATATATATATATATAATGATTATAAAAGTGAATAGGTCTATTTGTTCATGTTAGCTTATGTGTGGCAATAGAATATGAGGGAGAATATTATTTTAACTATAGACTTGGATATATGTGGGGGAAAAGTGTTTTAAAGGGTTCATGTAGGTTGTAATGACCTAAAAATTACACTTGAGTGCTACAAGTATTACTTAAGACCACCCATCCCTAGCCTAGCCCTAGGCTTATCTTAGGGCCTATTTAAACACTTATCTAGTCTTCATGTGAGCCACAAGCATCCCTAAACATCCCTAAATCAATCCATATCCTCTCTTTGACATCCTAACCCTTACTACCTCAGGTTATACCACCTAGACACTAGCATCATAATAAAGATAGTAGCACCCCATGGTGTTAGTATCCTAGTTTTGGTGTTTTTATCCTTTTCCCTCTTTTTACTACCAAAAAATATATTTTCAAATCAAATACCATCTAGGGTTAGCCTATACCTATTTTAAGACCCAAAAAATCACTATAATAGTATATATATACATGACTTTTAGCCCTATAATAACTATGATGGAAATTATGTTCAAATTATAGAAACAAACTTAGAACAAATTGTTTACAATCAAAGTTATCAGTCCATATTATCCCCTACTTCTGCATATAACCATCTACAACATTCCTAAGCTCAGATTACATATGTTTCCAATCTCAAGCACATTCAAAGCACACAAGTTAGAATTCATACTAGATTCACTTACACCATCACTAGCACTTAGATAGGGAGAACTACATCAGGTTTGATCCCTATTTGGAGTATGGGTATGTAGGAAAATATCATCATAATGGGGTGTTAATTATGTGTAGCCTACCCCACTAACAAACACATTTTACTACTTGTATCAATTGGATGCCCTAGTAACATAAAGGTTTAGGGTTTGCACATAAAATTAGTCATAATAGGTCATCTATAGAGATCCAAAACTCACACACATAGGAATAGGCTTAGAATAACCATATATAGGTGTACCCAAGCTCATAATAGTTATGCACATAGAACACTAGTGCCAAAACATAAAACTTATGCCACATGGCATTATTATTCAATTAAGGCACTAATATCTAGGAATTTTTTTAATACCTAAATCTTATCCATGATACTAAGATCAAATTCTATCTTAGTTTTTAGCCTCAAATCTCCCCTTTCAATCATTATCTAACTAATTATTTGTTTACATTATTTATTATTGTTTTTAAAAAGGTAAAACTAAGTCAATTCTATTACAAATCATTGGCTATATTTATTTCATATTTCTACCCTAATTTATTAAAATCAGGTCGTTAGCAACCTATAATTTATATTCACTAAGCTCTAAATAGTTAAAACATTTGGTTAACCTAACTTACTTCAAATATTTCACAAACCCTAACTCTAAACAACCTAGGGTTTATGTTTCTAACCTTCTAAGACCCACCCTCAAATTTTAGATCCCTATATTTTTTGATTTGTATTTCATATAATCATGATAATAATGATAGATGAATTTTATCACTTTTTAATAAAAAGTTCTCTATCTTCCTTTACATGCTTTTTTCCTTTCATTTATAATGAATTCAAAGATGACACAACACATATGTACATGATGCTTTATATCACTTAAAATTTATGGTGTATTTCATTTTATCTCTATCATGTTTTTGTTATCTTATGTGGAATTCAATTAAAAAACAAATCCTTACATACATAGAGTATTAATTACAATATATTTTATTGGAATTAATCCATAAATTTAATACCCTAACAACCATGTTTTAAGTTTTAATGTCATATCCTATGCATAGGAAATAATCTCCTTCTCCTCCTCATCTCCATGAGGGTGATAATTACTTTCCCTCTAACTAGGTCCATGTTATCACTCCTCCACGAGATGATTTAGTCTATAATATTATTACTAATTCCCATACTTAGCCTATCCATGACTCCACATTTCCCCTATAGGGTGTGTGCCTACATGTTCAATTAAAAACAATCGGGATTAACACTTTTGGGACTCTAAGGGGTCAAATTATCAATATGAACAAGTTAATATTAGAATTACAGAATCAAAATCATTTATTAATTGAAAAGGTCACATTATTGGTAGATCAAATTACATGTACAAAGTCTTTATAATATGCTAGTGGTCATCATGTTATATGCATCAACACATAGCAAAGTTATGCCTAGAACTCTTTCATATCCAAATCATAAAGTACATGATGAACAATACAATCAAGATCAAACTAATACACAAGATGGGAATCAAGATTAGAATCAACTATAAGTGGATTAGAATCAAATACTAAGAGTTATAATAATCCTCCATACAAAGTAAGGTCCACTAAAAATAAGAGTGATCCAAAGGTCATAGTTAATGTAACTTTAAATCCATCCCCTCATTTGATTTTATTGGTTCTTCCATAGAGAGTTTGTTGGAAATATGATTGTCATTGATGCCAAAAGGGAGATTTTTAGCACTATGGATGTCATTAATGTTAAGAGAATCAGTCATAGACAAGATTGATGGAGAAAAGAGCATGTTTTATAATTACAAAAGTTACAATATTATCATATAAAGTTGTTATGATTTTATAGAGACTATTTTTGGATGTTTTTAGAGAAATTCATAGAAGATCCATTATGGGTTTTTCAAGTGCATCTCATATATAAGGTTCATAGGTTTAGATGAAGATAAATGAGCCCAAAAATGATTTATTGTATCTCTTATCCATTACAAGGGTTTATTAATAAAATTTTATGGGTTTTAGTCATCATATTTATAGGATTTTCTAATTTTATATTAACTAGATATATGTGGGAACTGGTCACTTAAGTTATAACTTAATCCTTCCTCATCATTATGTAATTGGCCCCTTCAACCTAATGATTACTAGCTTGAAGTAGTGATTAAAGACTTTAATATTTCCTATGTCCTTGACTTAAGATTTGTCTAAGATTGATCAATGGTGAGTGCTTAATTGCATGATGAAGATCCAATAATGCATATAAAATGTAACAACCTGCCTAATTATACTTAGAAAATGCAGTAATTTTTTTTTAACTAAATATTGAACATTCATTCAACCATAGTTGATAGAATACTTTAGTTAGTCATAAAATCAATGACTTCAAGTAGTAATAATTTCAACATTCTAATACTGCAATTAATATAATAAAATATAAGATACAAAAAGTTTACTATCTCACTAAGGACATTAGCATAATCTAAATTCCCACTAAGTACTAGTACTAATTCAACTAGATGCATGGATTTCTATGTAATAAAGTTTACCCTAACCTATCCTACATATCTTCTCTTCAAAATTAGGGTCTGATGTAGTTCTCCTTTCAATTATGATGGTCTCCTCCATGAGATGTCACCACCAAAGGGATTGACACTCTAAGACAAATATGGAACAAACTAATCATGACATAGATGAGCTTCTAAATCTCTAGTCTAATCCCATAGCTAAGTGGACAACTCAAAATTAATATATTACTATCTAGGGTTGTGTGCTTACCCAAGCACTCTCACATAAAAACCTAGATAATAGTAATGATGAAGGAATATGCATTCCTAGTTCCATAGAGAATCACATGCTTGGCAAAACTAAGTATACAAAACACAACATGACATACAATACATAACAATCAAACCTATCATTTGTTTATACTTTTAATATTGTATGCATGCATACATGTTATCCTGTTAACTATTGTGAATATATTGCTCAAGTAATAACAAATAAAATTGTTAGAAAAATCAATTTAGGTGAGAGTCCAAATATATAGCTATAGTATATACCACTTGAGTATATACATCTAAGTTAAACTATTCTATGATATCCCATATTATCATAGTTCATGATCAATCTACCCAAACATTAACAACCATAACTTATTTATTTATTTAGGTATGGGTTAAGACATAATGAATATATTATGTACCATCCAGGTACTTTCCATACTAAAAACTCTATGACATTCCATACTATAATAGGTCTTTGTGTTTGAGTATCTGACTCATCACCAACAACAATATTACACCCAACCATAATAATACAACCAGTCAGGATATACTATCTAGGTATACCTTCAATAACAATCTGAAGATAACTTAATATCTAGGTACACCTCACAATGCACTAAGTTATTATATAAATGTCAAGTCACTTGCATAATTAACTTTTTCATGAAATATACTACATACAAGTTTTCATCCTTATAAGATGTGATAGATTTGATCTCAACGACAAGTTTGCATAATAGTATTATGCTACAAAAAATGCTATTTTATTTCACTAGCATTTATAGCAGATGTCATAGTAAGAAATACCTATCAAGTTTAGTTTTCTATGCCCATGCTTACTTCTTGAACTTCCATACATATCTATGATGTCACCTACATATATAGAATCAGGGCTAGATGTATTTCTACTAACTATTAAAGGTATACGTGATTATTCAAAAATTGCATACATATGTAAGGATAACCATGTTCCTTAACTATAGTGAGAAGACTCAAAAAACCTCCAAATAGTATAACTTGCATCAAAACTCACATAATCTAGGACATCAAAGATGTACATTATCACATAACATATAAGCATATAGATAATTATACATAGGAAAACATCTCATAGTCTCTAGCATATAAGCATGTTTGTCTTAGTTACAAAATGTATAATTTACCATGTCTAAATGCATATTAGACATATAAGTATTTTTGAAGTACATAATGACACATCTACAGATGGTCTCGTAATACAACAATGATTGTTCATGTAAAATAACATTACATTTACAAATTCAATAAGAAATCAACCTTATAAACAATATAAAGATAACTAACTCTCTAGATCTTGCATTGTACCAACTTGTATATTTTTGATAACCTCAAGTGTTATCTCTAAGAATGTACTATAGTGGGGGAAGGAGAGTATCTTCTAAGTGCTTTACCACTCCAACCATAAACCAATGATCACATGCACAATCCCCTATCAGGGAATGGCCCTCCCTACATAGATAGGTAAATAAAATGCTGCGGGAATCCAGAATAAGACATGTTAGTACCCCCATGTGTTGTAATATTCTACTACATGATGTGTATCATAAAGAAAAATATTTTTCTACTATGATATCGCAAAACATTCAAATCATACATATGAAATGATAATGTTAAGATAACATTACATTGACCAAAGTTTTTAAATAACATATTATCATTTAGATTAGTCAAATTCATAACACATCACTTGATCAAGTTATCCATACCCATTATTGGTGATGCTAGCTAGGCTTAAGAATCTATCTCACTACTTGGGTAGTATCATCAATGTAGGCTTCATAATATACACAATAGATAAATAATCAAAAGCATAATCTCACCATCTAAGTAAACTAATCTAAGGATCATGATCACATACATGTTATATCTAATATGATTAAGCATACATTGACAAAACCATGCCAACCAAATATGACAACAAAAGTTTATAATAAATTGTCTATAATAGGTAATTCAAGCATAATTCAATTATTTGTATAGAATAAGTACATTTAAGAAATAAATATCTTTCTAGAATTTCTTAGAATGGTTAGGTTGACTTCCCCTAAAACTATCAAATTTAATGAAAGGCTCTAATTGTCCATTTTCCATAATTTTTAAACAATGCAAAATAGGTATTGACACAAATCATGATTTTCAAACATATTCTGATAATTTCTTCATAAGATTTATAATATTTTCATGTGACATACGAAACACAAATATTAAGAAATGAAATAAAATCTCCTCCCCTAGACAATTTAATCACAAATTATAAAACAATGACGACAATCAAATTGTATGTTTACAAGGCATTTAATTTATATTCATATCAAAAAAATTCATGTATGATATGATTTTAAAATGGAATTTTTTTTTATATTTACGTAGGTTTTTCAAAATTCTTAAGCTTACTATCCACTATATAATTTTTTATTATATAGTAATCAATATAATATAAATTATATTATCATAATTTTCAACCTAAATAATATCTAATAATTTTAATTATAAATTTATACATATAAAATATAAACCATTTTAATTGTGTGTGTGTGTGTGTGTGTGTGTGTGTGTGTGTGTGTGTGTGTGTGTGTGTGTGTGTGTGTGTGTGTGTGTGTATGTATATATATATATATATATATATATATATATATATATATATATATATATATATATATATATATATATATATCATTTTAATTATATATTTATACATTTAAAATTTAAACCAATTGAATGTGGTTTTCCCCACTTCCCTTCCCATTAAATTCTCATAATATAAACAATGTGCCCGGCCAATTTAGTATCCCAAAACATGAAGAAAGGGCTTTCACACTATAATAGGCAAATGCAAGATATTAAGATGAAACACTATCCCTACAAAAAGGGACGAGACCATAGTACATATACATTATATATACATCATGCCCAATCATGGAAATAAATGCCTATATGTAGTTTGATAAAAATTTAGAGAGGGGGAAAGAGGTGTTCCAAATATATTGAAACCCTTATTTAGCATGGGATGTGGTTCCAAGCATTAAGATAATATATATATAAATGAAAATGGGCTGGCATCATTACTCTTTGGATAGACTTAAGGATTATAGAAGTGGCAATGTTGGTCTTGGACTGGGTTAAAGAAAAGAATAGAACTTGATATGGCAACATGTTAATGTTGTAGCTTGGAATTATCTATGCAATATATATATATATATATAGACACACACACACACACACACAATTCAATATACTCTTATTTTTAGTCTTATAAAAAAAAATAACACTTAAAAATATGAAGCATTCATTCATTCATTACTTCAAAGACAAAATATATACTCAAATCTAAAATAAATCATTTAGATTATCCTCAATCATAAATGCCTCACCCACTATATTTCAAATTTTCATTTATCAACATTTTCTTAAATTTATCTATCACTTTCAAGTCACTACTTCCTCCAATAAAATATTTTGTGTTAATATGGGTAGAATTCTAGTTTCTAAAGAGATTACCAAGATATATTTCCTATAATCTTTTTGTAAGGTTTACTCAATCTTTACTCATATAATTTCATAGAGTTTCCCTAATTTTTAATATACTCTATAATCCAAAATTCTTTCAATACAAATTACACTATTAAAATAAGCACAATACCCACCTAGTACATTTTCCTTTTTGTTGCAGATAAAATTTTCCTTTTTCTTTCAAAGCTTTCTTTCCAACTTTTAGCTTATGTCTTCCCTTTTATCATAAATCTTCTATGTATTATCATGTGTCCAAATCCTTCTATTTTTCTCTTCTTAATACCTTTTTTATCATTTTCCATCCTTTGCATGCCACTTGAAACCAAAGTTGTAGGCTTTATTCCCAATAATTAACTGGGAGTCCCATAAGTAGTTATTAGATAAATTTCCAATTTATCTCTCTTGATTTTCCAAGTTAGTATTAAGATAACTCAACTTTACTTTTCCAAGTAAAGTCATTGAAATATTTCATGCATTGCTAATTAATAATCAACTCCACCTGATAAATACCAAATAAGTCTTTTAAAGTATAGGTTCATGCCAATATTTAATTAGGATTTATACACATATTTAATTAGCATAATTAATATGTTGAATATCACTATTTAATAATTGTCTAATATAATTAAGCAATTTAATATTATAATAAATATTTATTTTGATAAATTAACTATAACATTAATACTATTTTTTATTAATTTATCTATAAAATCAAACATCTAGTTTCTTGATTTGCATATCAAGCCTAAATTTTCACACAAATGTAAACATATGTACCAAAAACAACATGTCATAATGACACATATGCCAAAGGGACAATAGTTCATTAGACTAAAACTTGGTAGAGGAAAATGGGATGTGACATCCTCTCACCCTAAAACTGGTCATCACCCTGATGACACAAAAATTTTGAATGACATCTGAGTTTATCACCATATAAACATAGTATCTATTATCATAGTATATAAATAATTACAAATTTTATCTTAAAAATTCATCCTAGTGCACTCATTTACTATTATTTATAGAGTATTGGTCCCACAAGACCCTAACCAATGACATTTTCTCTTATATAATTAATTTTTTTGAATGTCACTTATGCTAATGATTAACATGACCACCCCAAGGTTCAACAACTCAGAAAAAGTCTTACTGACTTTCCAAATACACATGAAATCATCAAAACAACTGACCAAAAAGAGTCCTACAAAACTTTTTAGTCCCTCTACACATCTCTCCAACCTAGAGAGTGTATTTCTCAAACTGGGGAAGAGTATCAAGGCCACCTGACAAACATTATGTGTATATGTTAATATTATTGCTACTCCATGTAGCCTTAGATAAGTATAACATATCAATACTATTCTAACTCAATTAGAGCTCCAAAAAAGTATGATGATGAATAAGAACTGGTAAAAATGTATACAAAATCATGAAATAATCATCCACATGGAGCACCCATCTAGTATACATGCATATGGCTATATGATTGAATTTGACAAGTTTTCCTATCAAATCCTAGATTTGACAAGTCTATCTATCAGATCCAACTCAATACCCACAATCTAAGTCAATGTGAGGCTAATTAGGATACCATCCTATCAATTAAAACTCACATTCCCAATTCACCACTCTTCCCTCAGGTATCTATGACTTGATGATCTCTACATAAAAAAGTCCACAATAAGAAACATAAATATTTACTGATAGATCATAAAAATCATTACTATATGTTATAATATTTCCATATATACTAACATACATATAATAAAATCATATGATCATTCTGAGATTCTATTAAGTTTATACTATCTAAAAATAACTAATATCATAATTTTATAACTTAACCTATTATATAAATAATCTCTCAATTAGCATAGCATACCTAGGTGAAGGATTATATCACCCTTCAACCTTATAAGTGAGACCATGTCTCTTGTGTATACATCTAGCACACAACAAGTTTAAAAGTTTATCTCTATCCTTACCAAGATGTTCTATACATCTAATACCTTACCTTCTCCTAAAAAAAAGGTACACATACTACTCTTCAAAATAACATGTTTTAAAAAGAGAATGACATTAGTCTAACAAAGGTAGATAATAACATACTAATTATAATCAACTATAATTAATATAAATCCATTGTTAGCCACTCCACATGGTCAAGTTTACATTTTTGATAAAATAGTAACTCTATAAAGTTACAAGTAGAAAATAGAGAGATAACATCTCAAAACAAAGCTTCCTACATATCCTCATATGGTAAAAGGTAACACTGCAATCCACATTACTTACCAAATTGCAAGAGTAGAATCATAACCTACTTCCTCAACTAGAAATAAAATATTAATCACAAGGATACACTAATCCATCCAATATTAAAAAAAAAATTAATAAGAAGTAGGAAACACTATCCCATGAACTTAAGGGAAATGAGATCAGACAAAATTTTAGAAACAATTCTCTCCTTAAGAAAAGACTAAATCAACATCCAAAAATATGAACCTTTTTAATAGTTTAGAATGATGTACAAGTAGAATGAGAATAATAACTCATCTCTAAGATAATGAAGAAAGATGATACTTCTTCTCAAGTATATATAAATAAAAAAAATGATAATGATAATCAGCAAACTCCTAACATAAAGGAATTTATAATCTAATAATCTGCAATCAACTAAGGAAATTCCCATTCCTAGTTTTTATGTAAACAAGACACAAAATGAAAGCGCGTGTGTGTATACATGTGCGCACGCACGCACGCACGCACGCACACACACACACACACACACATTGAAATGAGAAGCACTCCATGTGTGTCAAACATAAATGTACATGGTGATGGTGATTTTATTACCAAGAAATATGTAATCATACTTGAGTTGTTCAATCAAAAGATCAAAAATATGGTAGGAAACTCCTGTTCACAACTCAAGAACTAAGATATGTACTCTCCTAACCATACACCTTATAAAACCATCACTAAAGAGACACTCAATAAACCCACCCTTTAATAACTCTAAGGGGTTACAAATTCTCTTAGGGTACCCACTCAATATACCACATGTTTTTTCCAAATTCTCTTTTCTGATAAACAAAAGATACAAAAATGTTAATGGACTCATTAGGTCCTAGCATTCAAGCCTAGGCTCTGATACCACATGTAAAAACCCACCTAGTTGTATTTAGAAAATGCAATAATTTTTTTTTAAATTAAATATTAAACATTCATTCAACCACAGTTGCTAGATTACTTTAGTCAGTCATAAAATCAGCAACTTCAAGTAGTAATAGTTTCAACATTCCAATATTGCAAATAATATAATAAAATTTATGATACAAAAATTTTATTATCTCACTAGAGACATTATCATAATCTAAATTCCCAATAATTATTAGTACTAATTCAAACATATGTATGGATTTATATACAATCAAGTTTACCCTAACCTAGCCTAAGGATCTAGACCTGATGCCCACACCATAACTTGGGTAGCCTACATATTTACTCCTTAAAATCAAGGTCTGATGTAGTTATCCTTTCAATTATGATGGTCTCCTCCATGATACATCACCACTAAAGGGATTGACACTCTAAGATAAATAGGGAATAAACTAATCATGACATAAATGAACTTTTAAAGCTTTGGTCTAATCCCATAGCTAAGTGGCACACTCAAAAATAGCACCTTACTATTTAGGGTTATGTGCTTACCCAAGCACTCTCACATAAAAACCTATATAATAACAATGATGAAGGAATATGCACTCTTAGTTCTATATATAATCATATGCTAAGCACAACTAAGTATACAAAACACAACATGACATATAGTACATAATAGTCAAACATATCATCCATTTATACTTGCAAGATTATGCGCACACATACATATTATCTTGCTAACTACTATGAATATATGGCTCAAATAATAACCAACAAAATCATTAGAACAATCAATTTAGGTGAGATTCCAAATATATGGATACAATATGTAACACTTGAGTATATACATCTAAGCTAAAGTATCCTATGATATCTCATACTATCATAGTTCATGATCAATCTACCCAAACATTAACAACTATAACATATATATTTATTTAGGTATAGGTCAAGATGTAATGAATAAAATATGTACCATCTAGGTACTTCACATACTAAAAAAATCTATGACATCCCATACTATAATAGGTCTTTGTGTTTGAGTATCTGACTCATTACCAAAATAATCTTACACCCAACCATACTAATATAGCAAGTGAGGATATACTATCTAGGTATACCTTTAATAAAAATCCAAAGATAACTTAATCTCTAGGTATACCTCATAATGCATTATGTTATTCTATAAATTTCTAGTCACTTGCATAATTAACTCTCTCATGAAATATACCACATACAAGTTTTCATCCTTACAAGATGCGATAGATTTGATCTTGTCGATTAGTTTTCATAATAGTATTGTGCTAAAAAAAAGGTTATTTGCTTTCACTAACATTTATAGAATATGTCATACTAATAAATACCTATCAAGGTTAGTTTCTTATGCTCGTGCTCACTTCTCGAGCTACCATACATATCTATGATGTCACCTACATACACAGAATTAGGGCTAGATGTAGTTCTACCAACTAATAAAGGTATACGTGATTATTGAAAAATTGCATACATAATTAAGGATAACCATGTTCCTTAACTATACTGAGAATACTCAATAGACCTCCAAATAATATAAATTGAATCAAAACTCACATAAGATAGGATGTCAAAAATGTACATTATCACATAACATATAAACATATAGATAATTATACATAAATAAATAAATAATTGTATATAATAAAACTTCTCATAGTCTCTAGCATATAATCATGTTTGTCTCAATTACAAAATGTATAGATTACCATGTCTAAATTCATATTAGACATACAATTATTTAGTAACTACATAATGACACAATTATGGCTAGTCTCATGATACAACAATGACTGTTCATGTAAAATAATATTAAATTTACAAATTGAATAGGCAATCAACCTTATAAATAATATATAGATAACTAACTCTTTATAGCTCGAGTTACACCAACTCATATATCTCTGATAACCTCAAGTGTTATCTCCAATAATGTACCATAGTGGGGGAGAGAGAGTATCTTCCAAGTGCTTTACCACTCCAACCATAGACCAATGATCCCTCACATAATCCCTTATCAAGGAATGGGTCTCCCTACATGGATAGGCAAATAGAACAGTGTAGGAATCTAGAATGAGACATGTTATTGCTCCTATGTATTATAAGATTCTACTACATGATGTGTATCATAAATAAAAACATGTTTCTACTATGATATCGTACAACATGTAAATCATACTTATGAACTGACAACGTTAAGCTAACATTAATTTGAACAAAAATTTTAAATAACATATGATCATCTATATCAGTTAAATTCATAACACATCACTTGATTAGGTTATCCATACCCATCATTAGTGATGCTAGCCAGGCTTGAGAATTCATCTCACTGCTTGGGTAGTATCATCAATGTGGGCTTCATAATATACATAACAGATAAATAATCCAAAGCATAAGCTCACCATCCAAGTAAACTAATCTAAGGATTATAATCACATACATGTTAAATCTTATATAATTAAGCATACATTGATAAAACCATGCCAACCAAATATGACAATAAAAGTCTATAATAACTTGTTTATAACAGATAATTTGAGCATAATTCAATTATTTATATAGAATAAGTACATTTAAGAAATAAATATATTTCTATAATTTCCCAAAATGGTTAGGTTGACTTCCCCTAAAACTATCAAATTTACTGAAAGGCTCTAATTATCCATTTTCCTAATTTTTAGATAAAACAAAATAGGTATTGACACAAGTCATCATTTTCAAAACTATTTTGATAATTTCCTCATAATATTTATAATATTTTCATTTCACATAAGAAACCCAAATATTAAGAAATGAAATAAAATCTCTGCACCTAGATAATTTAATCATAGATTATAAAATAATGCCAATAATTAGATTATATGTTTCCATGGCATTTAATTTATATTCATCTCAACAAATTTAATGTATGATATGATTTTAAAAGGGAAAACCCTATTATATTTATGTAGGTTGTTCACAATTCATAGGCTTACTATCCACTATATAATTTCTAATTATATGGTAATCAATATAATATAATATAATATAAATTATATTATAACTATTTTCAACATAAATAATATCCAATCATTTTAATTATAAATTTATACATATAAAATATAAACCATTTTAATTATAAATTTATATATATATATAATATAAATCATTTTAATTATATATTTATGCATTTAAAATTTAAACCAACCAAATGTAGTTTTCCCCACTTCCCTTCCCATATAATTCTCATAATATAAATAAATGTGCCCAGCCAACTTAGCATCCTAGAACATGAAGAAAGGGATTTCACACTATACTAGCCAAAATTAGGAGATTAGGATAAAACACCAGCCCTAACAGAAGGGACATGACCATGGTACATATACGTTATATATATGTCACACCTAAGCATGGAGATAAATGCCTATATCTAGTTTTCTAAAAATATAGAGAGAGGGAAAAGAAGCATTCCAAGTCAGTTGAAACCCTTATTTAGCATGGGACATAGTTCTAAGCATTAAAACAACAAATATAAATGAAAATGGGTTGGCATCACTACTCTTTGGAAAGACTTAAGGAATATAGAGGTGGTGGCACTGGTCTTAAACTGGGCTAAACAAAAGAACAGAAATTGATATGATAACATGTTAATGTTGTAGCTTGTCATTGTATATATATATACAATGACAAGCTACAACATTAACATGTTATCATATCAAGTTCTGTTCTTTTGTTTAGCCCAGTCTAAGACCAGTGCCACCACCTCTATATTCCTTAAGTCTTTCCAAAGAGTAGGCATCATATACATACATACATATATATATATATATATATATATATATATATATATATATATATATATATATATATATATATATATATATGTATATATATATATGTATATATATATATGTATATATATATATGTATATATATATATATATGTGTGTATATATATATATATATATATATATATATATATATGTATATATATATGTGTGTGTATATATATATATATGTGTATATATATATGTGTGTATATATATATGTGTGTATATATATATGTGTGTGTGTGTGTGTGTGTGTATATATATACATACACACACACACACACACACACACACACACACACACACACACACACACACACACACACACACACACACACACACACAATTCAATATACTCTTCTTTTTAGTCTTATTTTAAAAAGAACACTTAAAAATATGAAGCGTTCATTCATTCATTACTTCAAAGACAAAATATATACTCAAATCTAAAATAAATCATTTAAATTGTCCTCAAGCATGAATGCCTCACCCACTATATTTTAACTTTTCATTTATCAACATTTTACTAAATTTATCTATCACTTTTGAGTCATTAGTCCCTCTTATAAAATATTTTGGGTTAATACCGGTAGAATTCTAGTTTCTAAAGAGATTACCAAAATATATTTCCCAAAAGCTTTTTATAGGGTTTACTCAAGGTTTACTCATAGATTTCATAGAGTTTCCCTAATTTTTAATATACTATGTAATCCAAAATTCTTTCAATACAAAATACAATTTTAAAATAAACACAGTACCCACCTGGTACACTTTCCTTTTTGTTGCCGTTAAAATTTCTCTATTTCTTCCAAAGTCTTCTATCCAACTTCAAGTATCTAGTTTCCCTTTTCCCATAAATCTTCTATGTATTCTTGTGTATCTAAATCCTTCTCTTTTTCTCTCCTCAATACCTTTTTTCTCATTTTCCATCCTTTGCATGCCACTTGAAACCAAAGTTGTAGGCTTTGTTCCCAATAATTAACTTGGAGTCCCACAAGTAGTTATCAGATAAATTTCCAATTTACCTCCCTTGATTTCCTAAGTTAGTATTAAGGTAAATCAACTTCAGTTTTCTAATTAAATTCATCAAAATATTTCACGAATTACTAATTACTAATCAACTCCACCTGATAAATACTAGATAAGTATTTTAATGTAGAGGTTCATCCTAATGTTTAATTAGGATTATACACATTTAATTAGCATAATTAATATGTTTAATATCACCATTTAATAATTATCTAATATAATTAAACAATTTAATATTATAATAAATCTTTATTTTGATAAATTAACTATAGCAGTAATACTATTTTTTATTAATTTATCCATAAAGTAAAATATCTAGTTTCTTGATTTGCATATCAAGACTTAATATTCACATAAATGTAAAGATGTGTACCACATTAAACATGTCACAATGACACATATTATAAAGGGATAATAGTTCATCAAACTAAAACATAAAAAGGAAAATGGGATGTGACAAAAAATTTGATAAGTCAAAAGAATGTGAGAATGAATGCATTGGTGACATGTTTCACATTCATGGGATCTTGTCAGATAGAGATCCATTGAGTGTATTAATTTGTCAAAGGATCTAATGGTGAGCATGTGATCATGTAATGAAGATCAATGGAGCATGTGGAATCAAAGAGGTCAAAGTTTTTGATGTTTAGTGAGTTAAATATTGAGCTACTTTGAGGAGATTGATGGTGCACTTGTGTTCCAAAGTATTAGGAAGAAGTGATATGCGATCAATTTCTTGATGTTTAATGATAAATAGATGTAAATTTCATGCTAATTTTGAATATCTAATAGCAATTAGGAGCATTGATCAAATATCAATGAATGCATTTTAAATTTGAAATGTTAAAGTTTGAAAACTTGCAAAGATCTAACGAAGCATGTGAGCCTATCAGAGTCTGATCTAATGGTTGTGTTTTAAATTTGAAACAATTAAATCATGATCATTTGATCATGGTGAAAAAATTCAATATCTATGTTCAATATTTAAATATATGTTTATCTCAATGGTCAAGCAATGAAACACTCAATTAAGTTGTATTATATGGCACAAAGAATGATATAGATCATTGTGATCAATCAAAATTGTGTAAAATGGGAATCAAAACTAGAGTCTAATATATGCTAAATATATTAAAAGATAGATAATTATGGTGGTGATGTGTGAATTTAAGAAGTGGTAAACTTTTCATTAAATAAATATGAATTGAGTCCAAGAATAGAGCATGATGTGTTAACAACCAAGTGTGAACACAAACAAGATGTGAGACCTAGATCTAATGCATGTGTGTGTGTGTGTGTGTGTGTGTGTGTGTGTGTGTGTGTGTGTGTGTGTGTGTGTGTGTGTGTGTGTGTGTGTGTGTGTGTGTGTGTGTGTGTGTGTGTGTGTGTGTGTGTGTGTGTGTGTGTGTGTGTGTGATCTAGGATACACATTATGTTTTGAAGTGTGAGTATAGAAAAATATAGAGGCATAGAGGGAGAGAGTCAGAGAGAAAGAGAGAAAAAGTGTAGAGTATTAGCAGTTAAAAAATAAGTTTGTAACATAGAACTAGATTTATTTTTGAATAAATTTTATAATCTAGAGTTGTAGCTCCATAATAGATTTGATTGGTAGGTGCCATCATAAGAGCTGAGTTGGTGCTCATTTAGGGAGTGGGTGATTCCTTATAGTAGGTTCTCTTAAATTAGGGGATTGGTGTCTCCTTAGGGTCAGTGCCCTTAAATATAACCAGTGAGGTTTTAATTGTGAGGCTAGATTAGAATAGTAGATTCTAGTAGCTATTCTCACCATGGTTTTTCCCATATTGGGTTTTCCACATACACTGAGTGTTGTGTCTATTTGTGTGTCTAATATCTACATATACTTTTTAATTTACATTAAAAGTGTTAAAGGACTAATTTTAATCAATCTAATGATTCAACCCCCCCCCTCATAATAGATAGTTGTGTTCCAATAGAGTTTTCACCAACCTTTTATAATCATCGGTGCATGTTTTACAATATCTCTTAAAATGCAATGGCATATCTCTTCCTCCCATCAAACAAGTTGATTTGACATGACCTATTCCAAAAATATATGATTCTAATGCATTTTTTTAATATCATAGGGTACTAAACCATACTATAAACTAATGCATCACCTTAAAACATAAAATACAAGATTTGATAGAGGCCAACATAATTTATGTGAGTAAACCCACATAAGCACCCAAAGTTCAAAAAATAGAAGCAAAGGCATTAAAAATATTCTTGGATCTATTTCCAAAGCATACATCTAATGAGGTAGGGGAACTTCATACATTCACTATATGTATCAGGCACATCCACCACTGGTATCATATCACACTACTATAGATGATTAAAACCCCTACATAATATCATTGGTGTGTATCATATTATAGTACCAACTAGACCACTCATCACTTTCTTAGAGCAAGAGATAATTGATGATGATTTGGATTTATATGCACTCTTTGTATGAGCCTACATTGATCACCATCCTATTTAGAGTGTTATAGTTAATAATGGTTAAAGTATTAACAAGTGAACTATCACACTTATGCAACATTTAGGGTATTCAAAGCAATATATTTCTCCTACTAACATAGTCATTCATGGTTTTAGTGGCCATGTTCAGAGCTCCATTAGGGAGATTATACTTCCACTACATGTTAGACTAGCACATGTGGCCACTAGATTCTTAATAGTACCTAGTGAAGGCACATTTGACATGTTATTGGGTAGGCCATGGATATAAAAACTAAGAGCCATCCCATATATCATGCACAGATACCTCAAATATATACATGTTAATCAGGTGATCATAATTGAGGGTCTTTCATATGAGTATTATCTACCTGTCTCACATGAAATCACACTATAGTTGCAAATTATAGTTCCAAAGACATTTATTATTAGTAATACACACAATTTAGTGGATCCACTAATGCAAATGAGGTCTACTCTTATAGTGTTACCACATATGTTTACTCTCCCATAGAGACCATTATTAGAGAAACCCTTGTGATAGAGATATGTTTTATATTTTAGATGGTCTCCCTCTACTCCTTTTCTCTTGATATCAGTATTATTTAGTTTCTAAGGTTATTAAAATAAGTCACCTATGCCAGCTATAACATATTCTACTAGATGGGTCCTTAAGACCCTTAGAGTTCATAGGACACCCTAGTCAGTTTCATGATTTCTTAGCACCACTTCAAAAGCAATGCTAGTTATATATAATTTAGTAAATCAAGTTTTAGGACCTTAGATACCTTTTCATATAGCATGCATGATCACTATTCCTTTATTTGACACAAGCCACATTGATAGTGAGCCTCCCATGAGACTCATAGATTAGTATTATTCCTCCCTTCTTGTACATAATTTAATAATTTCTCACTCCTTGTATATAGTTTCATTTTTATGGTACATGTACATAGCTTATATCCCAAAAATACAAAAATTATATAATATGCCAAAACATAAAAACATTCAAATATTTACTTAAAAATACAAATTATAGATTGTATGCATTTCCATGTTTACATATCTTATATGTTATAGACACTACATAATCTAGTTATCTTAGTATAGTCAATTTTTATCATATATACATGTTTCATTCATTCTTGTCGAGTGCTTGAAAATTGTTATAGGACTCAAGTTCACTACATTGATCCAAATTTACTATATACCCACTAGGGGCATACACATAAATACATGGGTTCTTCATTTGATACATTCATCCATTTATGGGCATCCTTTACATAGTTTCAATTACCATGTTATATCTTTCTAAACTCTACATCATAGATTTAACATGTTATATCTTGATATTGATCATCCTATACCTACTCAATTTTGTTTCTGACTACTACTACTTTAGACTCAGTGTATGTGCATATTATATCTTATACAAATTTATACCACACACTCATGCATACTTTTATTTCTATCTTTATTTCTTTATAATTAATTTTGTCTCTATGCTTCATCTATTCTAAGGCATTTGAATATGCCATTGCTCTATAGATCTATGCCACTTATTTTCATTATATGTATGCTTTTCACATGTTCCCTTGTCCTTGTGTGTGCCTTCTTGATTTTTTACATATATATTTGAACATGTCTTTCCATGTGGATCTAAGCCAACTTTAATGATGTTTGCATATGTGAACATTTAAACATGTCCTTATATGTCTTACTTTCTCAAAATTAGTGACATGTGATCATGTCCCTTACATTATGGCCCCTTGGCCTCCTTTGCATCCCTCATGTGTGTTGTATGTATGCTTTATTATATGCATCAAGGATATGACACTTGTATTTTGATTGTTACACAATCCATTTTTAGAATCCATGAGGGACCTCATGCATCTCCCATTCCTACTTGGGTGTCATGATGGACATCATGACCCATACCCCTAGGTAGCCATTTAGTTATTACTTAAATTTTTTGTTAATATACATTGTTATATATATATATATATATATAGCCTTGTGAATTCTAGATCTAACATACATCACACATTACAAAATTATGTTCAAATTATCTTACATTTTAAGGTTATGCATGCACATTATATTAGTTTATTATGTATATATCATATATGCTTCAGCTAACACACATTTTTTAGATCTTTTTCTTTTAAGGATATTTTATACATAGGTTCAATAATGTTAATAGAGGTTCTTGGTTCAACAAAACATGCTAAGGACAATCATAGCTAAGTTCTATTAGTATACACAGGATAGTACAGAGAATTCATATTTATCAGAAGCATGATAGAAATGAGTTATTGTGTGATTGAAAGGAACTAATATTAACAAGATTTTTCTTTATGGTTATAGAGAATTCATATTAATTTAAGATAGATTAAACCAAACATTAAACATGATAACACATACAAGGAATAACATAAAAAATATGACAAGTAATTATAACTAGAAAGTCTATATTGATCTTAGCAAAAGGTTATCAACTTCTTCATACAAGCATATATATTTATACTCACTACAGTGCTTGACTATTCATATTTTTATCATACTTTGGTGCTAAAATTAGGAGACCGTTCATCTTATATCCTTTCAAAAGCTGAAGAGGATAGGACAAAATACATATAGCCAACAAATTCATATATAATCCATGAAGATTCAAAGAATATCCTATGTAGATTTTCTTATCTATTTTTATTCTCCAAACACTTTATTAAACTTAAAGTGTTTTCTCATCCCAAGATAATGTCATAGGTTCATTTATCTATGCACTGAAGGCAGAAGCTAAAAATTTGAGTAGAGTAGTAAGATTCACATTAATTTCTCAATGCATTGTTTATAGTTTTCACCTCATGCGCACTACTTAACCACCCTTTAAGGTTTTAAACTAAGAAACATACCAACCTACCACCCTTTTAAGTTTTCAAAAGGCTAGCATAACTAGGTGGCTGCCCTCTATCATTTTTTAACCATCCTAGCCTCACTTGTCTCACTAGTCATCCCGAATACAAAAAGTTGTTCAAAACTTTACAAAAAAAATCAAAAAATGTGCATTGTATATTACTCAACTAGAAGGAGGTGGTGTTTTAGAGGAAAAAGAATGGCTAGTAGGATCCTTAACCTTGGTTTGAGAAAATTTGCACAATATGCAATCTTGATGGAGTTTTGATGGTGGTATGTAAATAGGGACTTTGAGCATCGATTACACCTTACTATAGAACAGATCTAGGTTAGTCTTGAATGCATCATAGACAAGCATCACTTCTTAGACCATGTAAATCAAGATGTGCATTGGTGCATAACACCCAATGAGTTCCTTGAGGTTTACATTCTGAGTAACACTTGTGTTTTCCCTTGTATTATTGATTTTTAGTTGAATATTTATGCTCAACCACTCTAACTTTTCTATGTATCTTTCTACCTAGAGCCCCAGAAATGAACTAAATCATATGTCTTATTACCAGTTGAGGATTTATTCATGCACATTATCCTTGGCATTAAATCATTACTAGAGATCAAGTTATGTTTCATCTTTTAAGGTAATCTAGCTATGTGTAATTGTGTTGGTTATGGTAGTTATGGCAAAGTCTACACTGAAACTAGCAAGGGTATTATAAAGTTGCTACTTACAGTCTATAATATTGCATATAATTTGATGGGATTGTAGAGCTATGATGTCAAAAATACTTTGATACTCCTCTAAGTAATTAAAGTCATGGTGTTAGTATTCAATTTCTATCCCAAGTTACTGAGTAAAAAAAGTTATTGTGTTGTGCATCAGTCTTTTGTGAGCTCCTTGACCAAGGTCTTGAGCTAGTTGTGGTTTGACATGAATTGTTCCCCTATGAATTGAGAGGCCAAGGCTGGGAAAGTGTCTTTAATTATCTTCACTTATTCATACATGAAATCCTTGAGTTTCATGTTCTCTACCTTTGGTTGATCCCACTTTTTGTTTTAGGGAGGCAACCTTTTATATGATAGATTCTTAGAATACTATGGTACCTTCTAATTGTTTCTTCAAAGGTAACTAAGAGATATCCAAAGAGGCATTTTACCTAATTGGAAGAGTGGCCAGTGTGCTTGTCATTATTGTAGGATCCTAGCATGACATGGTGTCTAGATGGAGGCAAAAGGTGGTGTACCAAGTAGTGACTAAGAGAATATCCCAGAGCCATACATTTCCTAATAAAATCTATGGTGACTGTGACTATGCCTACATCATGGTTGATGTTTTTTATTGTGTTTTGGCCTCTACTATTAGCTTTTTTAGCTACACAACATCCTCATCCAACTTTTTTTTGATGTCTTTCTCCTATTTCTTCTTTCTATCTTCTTCCTCCCTCTTCCTTTTCTCCTTGTTTTCTTCTTGCTTCTTGTTTTTTTTCTTCCTATCTTCTCTTATCCTCTTCCTCTTTATTTTTCTTTTCTTTCTCTTCCTTCTTTTTCTCTTTCTTCTTTCTCTCATCTTCTTCTTCTTTCTACTTCTTTTTATCTTCCTTCTCCCTCTATTCATCTACTTCTCTCTTCTTCTGTTATTGTTCTTACATAGCTTGGGTCTATGCCTAAGCTTGTGCTTGTGCATATACTTATTATTTTTTAAGGCTTCATGGTGGTTCCTCTACTTGTTATTGTGCACAATCTAATACATCTTGTTATCATTTTTCTTCTTCTTTTTCCTTTTTCTCTTTTTCTTCTTGTGTTTTTTTTTGGTGTGATGTCTACTTCTTATGATTACCAAGATATCTCTTGAGCCTTTTATATGTCCAACTCTACATCCTTGGCCTTTTTGAAGGCCTCAACTTCTTCAACTTACTACATTACTTTTTATTTATTATGTTTGTTCTTTTTTTCTCCTCTTTTTTGAGTTGGTGTTTAGTTATCTGAGTGACTTCTTCTCTAGTAGCATGTTTTTCATCTGTTATTTGTTACTCTTGTGCTATTTATTTAACCTCATGTGCCTATAGTGATGGTGGGGAGTCATTTAGGTACACCTCTAAACTTTAAACCTATTTCTTCTTTCTACCAGTTATGACTAGTCTACATCATGGTGGTGGTATAGAAGTTTCTAAGGTAGGTTGTGCTTCCTACTCAGTAGCTAGTAAAAAAAATGTCATTCTTCTAAAGTAGGGAAGACTCTTATCTCCAATCATATTCTAGGCCTATGCACAAGTTATTCTGGTGGACTCTCTAGTAGAGGTGTAAAAATAATGTCAAGTGTGAATTTTAGAGTAGTCAATGGCTGGAAGAAGTCTATTTTATGTCAAAGTTGCTCCACCTCTTCTTTAACTATATCAATAATGATGGACAGTGGATAAGCTAGAAGTTATACCCATAGGTTAGGTGGAACTTACTTTTAGATTTGTATTATGCACATTGCATTTTAGAAAAATAAATCTTTTTATTCCTCCTCATAATAGTCTCCAATAATGTCTACCAACATGATTTGGTAGACTTCATGTACATTAGTACCCATCTCCATGAGGTCGTAAGAGCTAACAATCTGTAGCACCTTTGGGTCATCCTTCTAGATCATAGAGCTATGTGTTGTTCTCTTTGGAAGAGGTGACATAAAATGAGGGTTTGATTTATGTTTCCCTTTCTATTATTGTGAACTAGATGTTGGATTTGATGATTTCATAGTAAGAATCTCTATACTCAGTGGTATTAATTACAAAACGATTTCCTACCTAGTTGTGTGCTCTTTTTGTCTAGCCACCTTGGCCTATGCCATATCTATCATGATGAAGAATGGAAGTAGTTTAAAATTTGAGCATGACATCTCATGAATTATGACTAAGACTCCCTTAGGTAGTAGTGTGACTATGGCATGTTGTCTCGAATATTGAAATACATTTGGTGGGACTCTCGGGTGTGTGGCAATGAAGTCTAGACATTACTCCCACCAAGCTTTGAAATTCCCCTCATGTATGAGGAATCCACATTCCTACATCCATATGATGTTGTGGAATTAGTATGCTAGACAATAGTTTGTATCTAGGTGCACTTCCCTCTCAGGTGGTTTCCATTGTGTGAAACAAAGGAGAATGATTAAGAACTAATATTGTAAGGTCTACCTTAGAGTCATACATCACTTGTTGATGTTTGTGAGCAATTTTTAGACAAAGTTTTTAATCCATTTGAATTATTCACCTCGATGGATCATCCTATGAGTAATCTACACAACTCTATTAGTGATTTATTTGGTAGACTTGGTTATCTTCAAAAATTATCTGGTAATGCATTAGATGAGAATGTGTATAGGTCCATCTAAAATTTCATAGATTGGGATCCCTCAATTTTACCATACATAAAAGTCTCAGACTTATTATAAGATAGGAGGCATTTTGCTCTTGTAGGATAGTATGGATTCTTCACATGTAGGCATGCCCAATGCTCAGGACATGGTTTGTGTATTGATGACTACCATCTCATCTGATCCCAAATAGATAGCACTATCATTATATCATCTAGAAAATACTTGAATAATCTCTCCCATGTTACCAAAAATTGGCATTTGTAAGAGATGTTTAATGTCTATGTTCTAGAATCTGTTGGGAGCTGTGAGGGTAAGTGGTTGTGAAAAATCAACAGGGTCAGGCCAAAATATCTTCAATTCAACTTCACTTAGGTATTTAAATAGATACTAATCACTGTACTTGGTCTAATGAAGCACCATGTCAACACCCATGGATTCCTTTTATGATTCAAATATGGGTTGGATTAGCAGCATGGTCTCTATGGTTTTGTAAGAATAATTTTGACTACTTTTGAGTGTTCTATGTAATAAAATTGGTTCAGCTCTTGATAGATATATCTCTCAAAAATATGCTAAGGATGAAATGTAAACTTGGAGTTTGAACTTAGATTTTATAGCTTTCATGCCTCTTAGATTTTACATCCAATCCATGCTTATTTATCCACTCATCTTGAATACAATGGTAGATGCAGAAAATCAATTTCTAATCTAGCCATTAAAGTAGTTAGTCATTGGTGTATGTGTGGAGTTACACCATTATGCCCTTAGGTACTTTTATGAGGGGTATGAGTTTTTTATTTTTATTGGATACTAATTTTTTGAAGATTACATCAATTGACCCATGGATCTTGCATTTACTTTCAATGGATGATCATTATCTAATGAATATCTTACTGATGTGATGTTTCAACATCTTTCATAGACTTAATATTGTTTAGTCACTTCTCTTTGAATTTTTTGGTAATACACATGGATATTCTTACACATGTTTGGTGCACATGATGCTTGGTCTTTGTAATTCACCAATGCTATTATTGAGATCATATACAAATAAAAAAAATAGAAAACAAACACACAAAAAAAACTTGCAAAATAGAGAAATTCTAATCTACATGGTACTACTCAATACCCACTCAACTTATGGAATGAGATCAATAGGCTATTGGTGGTAGGGATTAATCCTACAACCATTTACTCACCTTAGAAACATAGTTCCCTGAAGATCCATAAAAACTACCATTCTTTTCTATGTTAAGTCATGTATAATGTAAGGCCCTTTCTATCTTATTTATAGTTTTCTTGGGAATGCTCTAAATTGGCTATAATACTACATAACTAGCTAAACTTTATGAAATTCTTTATGGTGAAAATTATTATCATGCCACACTTTTTGGCTTTGATTATGCACTTATTGTGTCCATATTGATCTTCATCTAAACCCATCCATCTTATTTAGTTCTAAAAGCCAATTAGTAAGAGATTCAAGATCTTATAAATTCATGGCCATAGTGATGCATAGGTTAGGTACTAGATATTTCATTAGAATGACTAATTCTAGGCCATACACCAACTAAAATGGTGTAAATCATATATCCCTTTTATAATTTATGTAATATGACCACAAGATCATAGAAATGTGATCTTTCTAGTCATCCTACTTAACATCACAAATTTTTATGAGCATTTTCCCCACTACTTTATTTAAAGCTTCAACCTGGCCATTCATAAATGGATTATAGGTAGTGATTTTATGATGAGAGTTCATAAAATCTTCAATTAAGGCTTTTATGGTATTTTTGAGGAAGTGCATTCCTCTATCACTGAATAAGGACATCCAAACCCGGTAATGATATTTTCATAAAAAGCTTCATTGCATCCTTTGCATAATAGCTAGGTATGATAGTAGGTTCAACCTACTTAGTAAAATAGTTTTTCATAGTAATGATGTATCTAGATTTATTGTGCTTGCTTGGTGGGTTGATTGGTCTTACAAAATCAATACTCCATTGTTCTAATGGATACTCTACTAACAAGGTTTGCAATAACATCTCATCTTTCTAGAGTTTTTTTTTCATACATTAGTAGACATCATAAAGTTGGACAGCTCTATATGTATCTTGGAACAAATTTTGCCTCCATAGTTTTCTCTATAGAATATTTCTAGTTCTAGCCTCTCTTGAAAAATGTTCTCCTATAACTCTTCGATAAGCTTCCTCTAAGAGTTGAGGTCATTCATGTTTGAGAATAATCCTACATAGGATTTCATTCTTTTATAAGTGATATAGTAGTCCATTAATGATAGTTTATGGTAGTGCTCTAGTCACAAACTAATTTTTATCCCATTCCTTAAAGTGCATAAGGAATATTCCTTACTCAAGGAAGTTGGCAATTACTTCAAAGTTTTTGGGAATCATAGAGATATGGAAGAGGTGCACATCAGGTGAGTCTTCTTGTAGTTCTTCTAGCTCTTCACCATTTAGAATGAACTAAGGTGGTCAAGTCCCACATTTTATCTACCTAGTACATCAACCAATGAGATATTCATCCTTCAAACATTAGTTTGTTGACTAGATACTACAGGGCTTCATGGTCAATGAAAACTTTGAATGATGTCGCCAAAAGATAGTGCCAAAATTTTCAAAGTGTGAATACAATGGCCAATGCTTTTTATTCCATATTTATATAATTTTTCTTTACATCTAACAATTTTTGGCTAGCAAAGTAGATAGGATGATCAAGCACACCATCTTTTGGTTTCACAAGTATAATACCAACTGTGATACCCAAAACATCTACATGTACATGAAACAACTTACTCTAGTCTAGGAAAATAAGTATGGGTAGTGTGATCAATCATTGTTTTAGCTCAATCAAATTTACTTGGCATTAAAATTTCATAAAAAATTAACATTCTTATGTAGTTAGTCTTCCATTGGAGATGAAATTATTATGTAGCCTTTGATAAAAAAAATTGTAGTAACTTGTGTGCCTGAGAAAGGAGTGCATTTTAGTGGAACTAACAGGTGGTGGCATACTCAAGATTACTATGATTTTATCCTAATCTAGGAAGATTTCATCAATAAAAACAACATATCCAATTAAAACACTAAAATGTGTGAAAAATAAACATTTCTTCATATTTAAAATGATGTGTAGAGCTCAGCATTGCTCTAACATAAAATGCAACTTCGGAAAATGTTCTTTGAATAGGGAGAAATTGTCTAATCATCTAGGTAAACTTATAGGATCTCATGGATGAAATATTTGAATGTTGTAACCATTGTGTGTGAGAACATTATAAGTGCATTCTTCAATCCAAATGACATGACTATATATGCAAAATAACCCCTCTCTATTGTAAAATTTGTTTTGGCTCGATCCTCCTTTGTGATCAGAATCTAATGGTATCCACTAAACCCATTTATAAAATAATATACTTCATGTCCTATAAAAAACTCCAAAAATTCATCTGTAAATAGTATGGGAAATGGATCATTTATGCAGGCATCATTTAGAATGTGGTAGTCCCCACATACTTGGATTTCTCTTATTTTATTTGGTTGAACTACCATTGGGCTTACCCAATCAGATTTTTCTATTAGATAGATTATCCTTACATCTCACATTTTATCTAATTCTACCTTTACCTTTAGCTTCATGTTCAGATTAAGCTTATATGGTCACTTCTTGATTGGTCATGCACACTCCTTCAATTTAATGTACATATCACCAAGAGATGGGTTGACTCCTCACACCTTTAAGAATTTGGTAGGAAAGACATCTTGGTAATCCATTAGAAGTTATAGGGCTTCCAAAATTTTAGTCTCCATCCAATAGTCACCCATGCTTTCCAATTTTGAAACCTCCCCTATTCTAATATTAGTGACATGCTTCTTGAGAGGATGCTAATAAATATTACATTTCCCTTCATCTATAGATTCTTAGATTTTCCTTTACCCTTCCTGTTCCAAAATTCAAATGTTTCATATCTTATCTTCTTTAGTTAGTGGTATGTCAGTGTCCTTGAGTGGTTCTATAAGTCACTCAAGTTCAAATAAATCATTTAAATCTAAATCAACATTAGAATTAAAATTTCACTATCTTCTACTTGATCCTATATTTGATGACAGGGCTATGTCAAAGTTTGTTCTTCACTCTTAGAAACTTTATACCTTTTAAGTGCCAAATTAAGATCAAAATTTACATTTCTTTTCATAGTCGATTCTATTGTGGTGCTCAAATATTTTATGCACCCATGGCATAGAAAGTACTTGAGTTTTTGTAGTGCATTATGAACTAGAGGATTTTCATCTTCAAAGACAAAAGTTTGTATGAAATCACTCTACACTTGTGCCCAATGTTTGGTCTCTCTCCTGCACTCCTGGTGCATGTACCATATTGTTGGTAGTAGAGCAAAGGTATAGTGGAAAATGTGAACCCAATACTTGGGTACTATAGATTCCTCATTCCAAACTTCAACATATTTATGAACATTAATCTCAAGAGACTCATCTTCTTGAAAGAATAACAAAATGGTGCATATAAACTATGGTAGTTAAAACCTACTAATCATGAGCTCGCAAGAATCATCCCATTCAAGTTGGTCATTGTGATGAGTTACCCATCATGTTATAATAAATTCCTTTAGAGCATAATTTAAAGCATTAACTCGTTGATTGATAGTTAGAATATAGACTTGTAAATTTATAATAAAATCATTGATGTATTTTATAAAATAGTATATAGTCAATTATCACTCATACATAAAGACCATTTGCATCAGTTAGAGTTTGTGGTCACCTTGATCCCAATTGAGGAGGTGGGTATCCAAATCACCACTGATAGATGAAGCTACTTCTCATAGTAAAGTTCCTTCCTTTATCATCATTATGTAGTCCATCATGTGCTTATCATCTTGATACAAGAAATCAACTTCTAACCAAGTATGTGATTTTATAGACATAGAGGCACATTATTTAATGATAAATTGATCTATCATCAATTTCATAGTTACTAGTTTGGGCCTCCATTATTTTGATGTCTTGATTTATTGAGAGATTAGTTATTATACCTATGGTTTGGAATGTTATTACAAGAATTTAAATTGAACTACACATAAAGATTTTAGATTCTCCTCAGTATTGACCTTCATCCAACTAGTTTCTTTCAAAACATAGGGGGAGTCTAGTTTGACTAGAATTATGTACAACTTTACACTCTATTGAGAGGAATGACAAAAAAATTATCCCTTTATGTACCTTAATTTGGTTATACATTATGCATTATATTAATATTCATTTGTCCATCATATGCCCATTTTTTTTATTAGCATAAGGTAGTGCATTGCTATAGTCTTCATGTCTATAACCTCAAAGTCACCTCACAGAGATAAGTCTATGACCTTGATCTCGATGTCCTAGAATCTACCAATAGGCTCTAATTTTTTGTAATCATCCAAGCTTAGAGCTACTAGGATATAGCTAGGAGCTGGTCATCCAATAACTTCCCATGTGGATCTAGGAATCATATTAACTATGCTATCAAAATCAAAGATAGCATTGGGATCTTGTAACCGGTAACCTCAATAGCAATCTATGCATCAAAATCCCATAGTTTCTTCATATTGACATACTAGACTAGTTTTTATGTCTTTTATTGACCATGTTGTGCACATTTCAAAGGGTTATGAAGTAGATTCATGATGTTCTATGATATGTCTTCATTACATAGAGTACTCAAAAGTTATAGATCTGTGAGTGTAGTGATAACTCCATCTTGTCATATAATGCACATAATTTGGCCATATATATGTGTGTTGATTGTTACAAAATTTCCATTAGTAATTTATTGATACTGAATGTTCTTTAACAACTATGCATATCCATTCATGAGACTCTTTTTTTTAGCTAGATCTAGGTATTTATCTTATCTCACTTTTTTGATGCCCTGATCCTGAAGCATTTCAAGTGGAGGTAGTCCTTTTTCTACATGTTGTTATCATGTTACATCTAAAAATTCATTCTATTTAGGCTCTAAACTTACCATATTTACATTTTAGATAGCTTTTTCCTTTTTCTATTTCTATAGAATAGGACAATATTTTATATCATGTTGATCAGAGACTCTATAGTATGCAAAATACAACTATCATTATGGATTGAACAGATACTTTCATTAGACATGATTATATTCTCCACATAGATAGCATTATAGAGGAGGTCATTGATAATTATTGTCTTTACCACCTTATTATCCTCCTCTATAACCAATTTGACCTCCTCCTCTATTAGATGTATATCCCCCTTGATATCCTCCTTGTGGTTGTGTAGAGTTTTAATGATGGTACTATTTATTGTTATCTCCCATGCTAAATTACCATTGCACAACTAGAGGGGTCTAATTCAATTATTATGGATGCATTATGGTTGAATTCTAAGTTGTTTTATCTTGGTATTGAGGTGACATGGGTGTCTAACTCGATGAAGGAGTCTATCTAGCTAAATTGTGAGGATGGTATTATGGTAAACTCAAAATCCATTGTGGACCTATTTGAGTTTCATAACTCTTATCAACCTTTGAGCCTAGTTTTTCTTTTTTTATTGAGGATATTTACTAATCTACAATGGAAACTATGTTTTTGGAGATACCCTCTTTAATATCCTATAAATATCTACAATTATTCTCATTATGGTTAGTTGATTTGTAGAAATTACAGTATAGATTTTATGGATTTTTGATATATTGTTGCAAAATATGACATTGTATTATAGCATGTCCCACTACTTGATAGATCTCATATAATTCTATCTTGATTTTGGGATAATAATTTTGATGGTGTCCTTTTTTTTTACACTCAATGCACCATAGAATCAATTTTGATTTATCTGCCTCATGGTATTGCTCCATTATTTTTATGAAATATTATAGTGTGTTTTCAATTTTTGAATTAACAACAAGAGCTTCTCCATAATCCTTAATTTGTTCTTCACATAGTGTAATAGCTCTGGTATCTAATTTTGTCTCATATAATGATTACACAATGGCAAACTAAATCCTACCTCGTAGTCCTTCAACAAACCATGATAATTTGTATTTATCTATCAAAGATAATTCTAATTTATTCATTACATTATAAAATCTATGATCATAGTCACAGACTGACTCTCCAAAATTTTTCCTTATCTCTTTCAGGTCCTATATTATTTGGCTAGTACATTTCTTAATCTTAAATTCTATGATGAGCTAATCTTTCACATATTTTAGACCTGCCTTTTGTAGATCTCTTTTGTATATGAACTCTAATGCTCTCCTAGCTAGATCCCCTATTAATTCACACTTTTATAAATTTTCATCAATGACACCCTTAACTTGCCATTTCATTTTACAATTTAGTAGGAATTCAGGGTCCATAGACCCATCATGCATGGCCAAATTTAAGAATACTCCTAACTAATTCATCATATTGACTGGTATGGATGGATTCTTCTATGCAACTATTATTTGAGGTGGCTATGTCTTGTGTGATCTTATTTATGTACTAGTATGTGCACTAGAATAATTAATGTGTGCACTCTACTTTTCTACACTTCCTTAATTTTTTTATTATGTTTTAGCTAAATCTAAGAACTAAAAATCATTTCTAATTATCTTTGTGTGAATTTTGGTACTCAAATGGTTCATGTGATCTGAAAATTGTCTTTACCAACTCTTCTCATCTTGCTCTCTTGGCTGAAAATTTGTACTAGAATATAAAAGATTGGGCTAGAAGGATGCATGCTTTTTTGGTGAATTATTCTTGTTCTATAACTTCATCTATTACAATTGAACCTATGATTAACCTATAAATAAATTATATATCTCTATGAAATTCTTTTTTTTTTGTCAATACCCTTCCATGTAGCTATGCACGACATCTATCATCTACTGATTCTACTTCTAAGCTATTCTCATCTTCCTCTTTGTACAACTCATCTTCATCAAAATATTCATTCTCTCATTCCATCTATCAACATATAACATCATATTATTTATTCATTCTTCATTAACCATTTCAGTCATTACATCTATGCACTTGATCATCATCTACTCTAATACTACTCTTACTCTTACTCACAACTACTTGGGTATTTTTCTATTTGTTCCATCTATTTTGTTGTCATAGTTCTTGATCTGAATCCATAGTTTTCTTTTGACTCTTTTTTCCTTTCATCTCAATTCTAGATTTAGGTTCAATCTCTAATTAATCATCTATCCATCATTCACCTTTATGTGCACACATCCCCATATGCCTAAAATGACTACTCCATATTATATAGAGTATGGACCATGGCCTTATCTATAACCAACATCTTCAATAGGAGAGGTAGTCACTACAAAAATTTCCCTCTGATTCCTTAGACAAAATGGTCCTAAGTAACTTTGAATGATAAATATCCTTTTACTATGAACTTAGTCATATATCCGTCTATAGTGGTGGAAACCTAGTAATTTATTGCTCATGTCTAATCAGTTTCTAATTTCAATAGTTGGTCTATCTTTTCTTTGGTCTAGGTAATAGTTTATTTAATTCTAGGATTGAAGTAGTAGTATTCCAGTCTTGTCAACCAATTAGTCAACAATTTACGTAGCTCACACAATATATATATATATATATATATATATATATATATATATATATATGCTCTCTAATGATTTTAATTATGGTAAGACTAGTCCTTTTAGAATCTTCTTCTATAAAGTGCCATACTTTTTGGTCTAACCATGTTTCAATATCTCGCTATCCTAGTAACCATCTTAGTATATTTTCCTTCAAAATAAGTGTTTCCATGTTTACCACACCATTGTTAGCAAAGGTTCTTGGTTCAATAAAAAATTCTAAGGATAAGAATAACTAAGTTTTATTAATCTATGCAAGATAGTATAGAAAATTTATATTTACCAAAAGCATGATAGAAATGAGTTATTGTGCGATTGAAAGGAACTAAGATTAACCATATTTTATTTAGGGTTATAGAGAATTTAGATTAAACCAAACATTAAACATGATAACACATACAAGGAATAACAAAAGAAATGAGATAGGTAACCATAACTAGAAAGTCTATATTGATGTTAGCAAAAGGTCATCAACTTCTTTATACAATAATACATATTTATAGTCGCTAAAGTTCTTGACTATTCATATTCTTCTCATACATTGGCACCAAAATGAGGAGACTATTCATCTTCTATCCTTTCAAAAGCTAAAGAGGATAGGAAAAAATACATATAGCCAATAAATTCATATATAACACACAAATATTTGAAGAATATCCTATGTATCTTTTCTTATCCATTTTTCTTCTCCCAACAAATAATTCCCCTCAAAACAAGGGGAATTCTTAGTGGTTTGTCACATACATCAAGTTATCTAAATGCACTCAGAGTAAAATTTTAGACACATAGGCACAAAATACAAAATATGTTTTAGGAAAACACAGTGGGAAATAGTGACATAAATATTAGTTATAGTTTCACAAAAATTAGAATAGTTGGGAATTAGTTCCCAAATATGGATACTAGCACCATAGGGTGCTACTATCCAAGATATGGTGTTACTATCTAATAGCCTTATTAATTTCAAAAAATTCTAAATTGGCCAAAGTGTAGTAGGTATAGTTTATGTTTACACATGTTCAATTATAGAATACCAATTTTGGCTTAGTTTAGCTAAGATTCATATTAGTTACTTAGATTGGGGCATTATGTGTGTCATGATCATTCCCATTTTAGTTTAGATGCTCAGATATAGATTATTACAAATAAATCTAGAATCCATATACTCAGATATCAAATTTGGGGTCATATTCACATCACATTATTTTGATATGCTCAATTATATATCAATTGATCAAATGGATTGACAAACTCCATGTCATTCTCTACATTATACACATCAGACACTAGGTTATAGGTTATACACCAAATTCATGCCTTACTCTATTTATAGTTGTTGGCATTACTAAGTGTCCTAGAGCTACTTAATATTCTTGAGTGGCCATAGAGATGACATACACATTTACACATCTCTAGTTACACCATATAGTTTAAGTTTTATATGCATCTACTACACATGGGTAAGTAATAATGGAGGCATAGTCTACTTGAGTTATTGATCCACCTACATGAGAGGGTTAGACACATCATTAATCCAATCCAAGCTATTCATAGGTTAGATCCACTAAGTAGGGGTGAGAAATGATGGAGTCAAAACATTATTGAGTTCTTGAGCCACCCACATATGGAGATTTAGTAAGACATTAGCTTAGTCCAAGCTATTCACTGATTGATCACTATCTACATGCACAAACACAGGTCATCACTAGGTTTATGCATTCTTTCACATACTCAATGAGGTGTATTTGTTCATTTACTCTCTCTTATCTCTTTTCTTAGTTTTTCATTTAATTTTTATATATATTAAGTAAGGACAAATTTATGTATATTTCATTTACAAGATACACAATGGAGCATGCTTCATATACTCATATCTAGATCCATCGGCTTCACTTCTTAGGTAAGTTTAGGTATGGTTATTTTTAATTTATCCTATTTATTTCACTTTACTACATTTATAGAATAAAGGAGGGGGGCAAATTTAATCACCTAAAAATGACACTTGAGCGCTAAAATTGTTACTTGAGACCACCCATTCCTAGATTAACCCTAGACCTATCTTAGGGCCTATTTAGACATTTATCTATCCTTAATGTAGGCCACATGCATCCCTAAACATCCTTAAATTAGTCCTAAACCCTCACTTTGGCATCCTATCGCTTAGTGCCTCAAGTTCTATGACCTTGTCACTAGTGCCATAATAGGGACAATAGAGCCCCATGGAACTAGTGTCCTAGTTTTGTCTGTATTGTCTTTTTCCCTCATTTTGTTACCAATAAATATATTTTCAAATCAAAGACCACATAGCATCATCCTATACCTCTTTTAAGACATGTACAAGCACTAGAACAATATATATATATATATATATATATATATACATATACATACATGAATTTTATCCCTTTAACCACTATGATGAAAATTACATAAAAAAACTTAGAACAAGTTGTACACAATAAAATTAATCACTCCCTATTTTTCCCTACTTCTATATACAACCATCTATAACATTCATAAGCTCAAACTACTTAGGTTTCCAGTCTCAAACACATTTAAAACACTCAAGCCAGCATTCATACTAACTTCAATTTTACTTGCACCAACACCTAGGTGGGGATAACTACATCAAGAATGATCCCTCTTTGTATTATTGGTATGTAGGCATCTCTCATCATAGTGTGGTGCCGATGATGTCTAGCCTACCCCACTAAAAAACACATTTTACTACTTGTGTCAACTGGATGCCCTATTAATATAGAGGTTTAGGGTTTACACATAAAATTAGTCATAATAGGTCATTTATAGAGATTTAGAACTTGTGCACATAATAATATGCTTGGTAAACCTAGATACAGGTAAACCTAAAAGCTTAGAATAGTTCTGCATAAAGGACACTAGCACCAAAATAGGGACACTAATGCCACATGATGTTATTGTCCAATTAGGATACTACTATCTAGAAAGGGTTTTAACACCTGGATCCTATTCATGATATTCATATCAACCTCTATCTTGATTTTTAGCCTCCACATCTCCTATTTCAATCACTATCAAGCTAAATATTTGTTTACATTATTTATTATTATTTTATAAAGGTCAAACTAAGTCAATTTATTATAAATTAGTGGCTATATTTATTAAATATTTCTATCATGATTTATTATACTTGGACCTTTAGTAACATAGGATTTAAATTCACTAAGTCCTAAATAGTTAAAACATGGGTACATGAAATACTAAGTGTGTGATAATTTAAACTCAAAGTTAATTATGATTTTCTTGAATGCATCATTGAAACCCCAAGAAATCAATCAAAGGGGAAAATTCAATTTCTCCTCTTCTTCCTTTTGACATGGTTCATAAGTTATACAAATTGGGACAAGCATAAATATTTTAAAATAAGTTTATACCTCAATTTCAAAATGGGGTCTTCATATCTTCAAAAATGAATGGGTGTGTGTTCGTCACAATAATTGAGATGCACAAAATTTGTCTACAAACTCCACTTGATTGGTGGAAATACTAGAGATGAAATTGTGATGTTTATTTTAAGTATTACTCTTTAATATTAATTTATTATATAATGATCCCCTTTTCCTTGAATCTTGGCAAAATAAAAAATTGGTGGAGTTTGAATTATTCTCCCTGAACATGGATTTCATACATCCACCATATATGGAATTATAAGATTGATCCCAAACACACTCATTTTATTTGGTGCATCTACCAAGGTTTTTTTCCATGGGAAAGACTCAAATACATTTGGATTTATAATCACAAGTGTATGCATTCTCTAAACTTGAGACATTTAAACTTTTTTTAGACTTGTCCTTGGGATTGTGAAGTTTGGCAATGGATTCATAGTTTAAGCCTTATCAACTTGAAGCCATCAATTGGAGGATGAAATTGTTTGGGGATAATTCTTATTAGATAACATATATAAAACTTTTGTGTATTTTTTAAAAATTTAATATCATTTTTTTAAAAAAAATTTAAAGCTAGGAATTTTTCCATTTTCAATAGTGAAGATATTTCTCAACAATTTGTAGTTAATGATAAAGTTATATTTTATAATTGTTACCAATCTAGGCACATGAAAAAAAGGATTTTATTTATTTTTAACATATCTAAGAGCTCTTCAACCATTGGGAGAGTTCACCATGTACCATGAGTAGGGTTCCTTTATACTTTTTATTGTATGGGTTTCCTCATTTGGTCTTGAGATGGTGGTGGAACCACTTCTCCTCCTCTCCCCATTAGGGGATGGAGTCCTTTGCCATGTATAAAATCCTTTGTTGGTGTTTAAAAATAAATTTGGATTTGGATCCTACTTGGGTAGATAGGGTTAATAATATATAAATGATAATACATGAGGGTGATAATCAAATCTACATTAGGCCAATTAAGTGTTAAACTCAAATATAACATATATTGGATTTATTAAATTGAGATGGGTAAGGATAGAAATTAAAACCATGATAGATATGGAAATGATAAATAAATAATGTACTTATCTATTTTCAATTCTAACATAATTTTATATCTAGAATAGGTAGGAAGCAAATTGGCAAAGGATTCTCGAATAATCACCAAATTCTAGATTGAGTGACTATGGAGTCAGGAACACTAGCATCAACCTTAGACATGAGTATCAATGCTACTATTTGAAATAGTGTATATGTCATGTATGAAACACAAACTATAAAAGGATGTGACCACCTATATGCTTATAGGTTTTTCTTTTCCTTTTCTCTAGTACATTTTGATCTAGATCATGGATTATCAGTCCTTATGAAATTATAAAACCCTAGTTCCTCATCTTCATAGTGACTTTGGGAAAATGGGTTAGTGGGATTAATATGTCAATATAACCCCAAATAACCCTCTGTTAATGGGTGTTGATTACATATAAACTACTATAAAGAGGGCCTCAAACTAATGTAGTTCTCCCCTAATGTGTTGGCTTGTGTTTGCACAAGGGTGTAATATGTAAAAAAACAAGTATAATAGTGACCTAGATTCTAACTTAGAAAATCAATATTTTGGGTTATTCATTTATTATTTCACACCTATAGATGTGTAGTCCCTATGAATAATATGGAAATAGGAATAAATAAAGAAGATTTACTTAATTGAATGCTCTTTGATATAAATTATAGGTTCAAAATGAATGAGGAATGATTGTGAATATATATCACTCTTATCAAGAAATATCTCACATTAAAATTACTTAGGTCAACCATTAGGATACATTTCATTTATGAATTTAGTACACTTGACACCTGCATCAGGGTAGGACAATAACATGAATGTAAGGGGTCTAGGACTAATGCTTGTGTCCAGGTAGTTAAATATAGTTATAGGCTCAGAACTTGGAGGGGCATAAGATAAACATATTTTAAGAATTTTTTGCAAGATATAAGGTTTAGGTCATCAACATAAGACTATTTGGACCAAGAGATAGGCCAAGGGGCACAAGATAGAGTATATGTGAGACGTCCAAAATTGAGAAAGGTCTAAAATTGAGAGGAAAAACTAAGGTCTAAATTTTCTAAGTGTACAAGACTGAGGTGCTATATAATTCAAAAATATCATCTACATTTTCCCCCTTTTAATTGAGTACCTTGGTGTGTATAACAAACCTTGAATTTACTTGAGTCCAACTTGAGTGTTTTTTGGTGACTAACCTAAAATCAAGAGCATGTTACAATATATAATAATTGCATATAATTTGAAATTGAAAACATTTGAAATTAATTAAAATTAAAAAAGAAAGTTTTAGGAGTACCCATGTGTATCGATGCAATTTCCTTGCCTATTGACAAGTTGATTTGAAAATATGTATCATTGTAAAGCTCTAAAACTGATATTAGGAGATCTCTCTGTGTGTGTGTGTGTGTGTGTGTGTGTGTGTGTGTGTGTGTGTGTGTGTGTGTGTGTGTGTGTGTGTGTGTGTGTGTGTGTGTGTTTGGAAAGTGTATATATCTAAGGATATAGAGAGATATAGGAAGGAAAATTCCCCCAACCTTTGAGGAAAGGTGAGTTGTCACCTAGTAATTGAGATTAGCTTAGCCATTCAACCCAATCATACTTATAACCAAGTGAGCATGAGTGAACAAAGTCAACTCATACTATCAAACTAGTGAGGTTGGATGATACAATGAATTCTAATTTGAAAACATGGAAGATTGAGTTATTTAATCACCTCAACTATACCAAAATCAAACCAACTACTATAGTATATTGGCTCAATACAATCCATAAAATTACAACTTGGTGGGTGGTGGCAGTCCTTAAGAGTGTTTTGAATCTAAAATTGATTTTTATTTTATAATATTAGGTGCACATTGCATACGATATACACCTTAGATATATCTCACGCTAAAACTATGTAAAATAATGGTACTAATGTATATAATTATGCCATAACTATGAATTTGAATCACATGACTATGGGCTTTGGCCAATTTATAAACTATGTAAGTGTGGAGAACATAATTCCAAATAATTCCCCCACTATATGTGGATAAATATATAAATTGATATAAATTCCAATGTGGAGAACATGTTTTCAAAACATGCCCCCACTATTTTTAGAGATGTTGAATATTGAATAAGTGTAGAGAACATTTTTCCAAACTATGGCCCCACTAAATCTTAAAACTATGACAAATATGGAGAATGTGCATTTATGATATTCCCCCACTAATATTCCCCCCTTTTGAGGTAAGGGAATAATATAAATCATTATTTACCTCACTTCAAAAGGATAAGATAATTGTGTAATTTGTGAATGGAACTATGTAGTATATAGAATAATATGTTTAAGTAAATATAGAATTGAAGCACATAGAACAATGTGATCACATGAAGGCCTAAGATGTATGATAAATATCATGTAAGTGTCTAGATATAAATAGCATAATCTCAACAAGAAAACAAGCACACACATAAGAGCACTCAAAATCAATTTAAGCTACAATGGTCCTAGGAGACCACAAGCAAAGGGCATGTTCAAAAGTTGCACAATCAAAGGGACATGACTTAGTCAAATGTCCACAAAATCAAAAATGACATATTCAAATATCTATATAAAAAATAATGACATTGAAATTTCAAATAAATCACACATAGGCATGGGGGCCATAAATAAAGGAGCATATTCAAATACTCGAAGAAGTAAGATAATAGTAAGCCAAGACACTTAAGTAAGTGCATAAAATAAATCGTAAACATATCATAGTATCCCATGGATAAAATTTGTTAGTGTAATCACCTAAAATTGGTATTTGAGTGCTAAGAGTGCTACTTAAGACTACATATACATAGCTTAGCCCTAGACTAATCCTAGAGCCTATTATCACACTTATTTAGCCTTCATGTGGGCCATAGGCATCCCTAGTCATCCCTAAAGTAGTCCCAAACCCTCATTTCTTGATCTTGGCCCTTCATGTCTAGTGTTCTACCACTTGGAAACTAGTAACATAATAAGGACACTATCACCAACATGGCACTAGCGCCCCAATAATCCTGTTAATACCCTTTTCCCTCTCTTTTTCCCAAATGGATATCTTTTCAAATTTAGAACCTCATAAGGTTGTCCTAGACTTATTTTAATACTCATACAAGCATCATAACATTATAAATACATGACTTTTAGTCCTATAAACACTAGATGGAAATAAAATGGAAAATACACATTTGAACTTAGAACAATTTGTGCATGATTAAGGTGATTAATCCCTATTCTACCATACTTCTACATACTATCATCTATAGTAGTCATAAACTCATATTTATAGTCTCAAGAAAATTTAAGGAACTCAAGCCCACTATCATACTAACTTCACTTGCACTTGTACGAGTACTTAGGTGGAGATAAATACATTGGTCTTGATCCCTCTTCAAAGTATTGGTATGTAGGCAACTCTCATCACATTAGGGCATTAAATATGTTTGACATACCCTAATAACAAACACACTTTTCATCTTGTATCAATAGGATGCCTTAGATACATAAATAATTAGGGTTTTCTCACAAAATTAATCATTATAAGCAATACATAGGGTTTTAAAACTTGTACATGTAGGAAAAAACCTCAGAGATACAAACACAAGTGCACCTAGAAGCTCAAGACAATCTTACATAGAGGACACTACAGCCAATATCAAGACAGTACCACCAAATTTTCAATAATGGCCCTACTATCCAATTATGGTGATACTATCTAGGATTGGTTCTGACATTAGGATCTTATTTATAACACTCAGACAAGTTTTCACCTCAATTTCCAACATCTAGATCATATGTCTCAGTTGTTTTATAGCTAAGTTATTAATTTTACTATTTATTAATATTTTTTAGAAGGTCAAAGCTAGTCAATTCTATAAAAAAATAGTGGTCATATTTATTGCATATTATTTCTTTGATTTAGTCTACTCAACTCTTTAACAAACATAGGATTATAAATTGTTAAGTCTTAAAAGGTTAAAGCATCTGGTGAACTTGACTTACTTTGAACATTGCTCAAACCCTAACCCTAGATGCTCCTAGGGTTTGTATCCTTATTTTTCCTATTTTCATTGGTTACTTTAAGTTTTTTATAATTTATATATTATATTTTATTATCCCTATTTCAAAAAATTTACTATATTCCATCTAAAAAATCTATCTCTCTTCTATTAAGAAGAAGTGCTAGGCTAGGTGGTAATCCTATTGAGCATATTTAGATTCCTTCTATTCAAGATTATACCATGGAAAAGGGACGAATTTTAACTCTTGTCATTAATCCTACACACCTTGATTATGTGGATTTCAATGACAATGCATCTAAAGATGAGAAATATAATCAAGATCAATATGATACACAAGTTGGAAATTGAGACACTCTCCCTCCACTTAACAATGAAAACCTAATTGTTAATAAGGATGAGATCCTACAGAGCTTAAAATATAGACTTATGGAATAACCCCTTGATCATGAAAATATCTTATAGGCCATAATGGAAATTAAAAATAAATCAAAAAATGGTCAATTTTCAACTCCCCCACTATTGACATTGTTAGACCTACACTGGAGCCAACTCAATTAGCAAAACAAAAAAAATTAACTCAAAAAACTTTAGTGATAGCTACACCTCCTATGGCTAGTTCCTTCACTCCTAATGTACATTCCCTTATGCATGAGGTTCACACTATAGAGGCTAAGGTGTTAAATATTAATAAGGGAGACACTATACCATCACATGCCTTAAATTCTCATGTTATTTTGCATACACCTTTATAATATCACATAGCCATAAATCCCTTTCCATCTAGATTCATTGCACCTAATCTTACATTGTATGATTGTAAGGATTACCCAGAGCACCATATCTGATATTTTCATGCAACATGTTTGGACTATGTGTCCAATGATGGGCTCCTCACTATGTTATTCCTAATAAGTTTAAAGGATTATGCCTTAAATTGGTTTTATGATCAACCAAATTGGTATATCATCACATTAAATCCTCTGGTAGACATTTTTTTAGCACACTTCTCCATAAACATTAGTGATAAGATCTCATATGCTCAATTTGCATAGTTGAAACGAAATTCAAATGAGCCTATTATAGAATATGTCTTATGATACAAGACTATATTGGCCAAATTAACTATCCCAATGGTAGATAAATATATTTATGACATCTTTAAATAAATTATTCTATGATCATTACATGAAGCTATCTTGTTTAAGAAGTTTTCAACCTTCATAGATTTGTGCCACATTAAAATAAAGAGAAATCAAGTGTCTATTTATGGGAAAACTAAAATATTCCAATGGATCAAAATAAACTTCTAAGAGTTATATTAAGCCTCCATACAAGGTAAAGTCCACTAAAAATAAGAGTGATCAAAATGCCATAATGCATCTTGAAATCCATGTCCTCACTTGGTTTTATTAGCTCCTCCACGTAGAGTTTTCACCAACCTTCCAAAATTGCCAACACATATTTTATAGTATCTCTTGGAATACAATGTCATATCTCTCCCTCTCATTGAATAGGTTAATAAAACACAACCTCTTCCAAAGAACTATGACTATAATGCATTATGTGAGTATCATAGGACACCAAGCCATACAACAAACAAATGCATCAAATTGAAACATAAGATATAATATTTGATTGAGGCTAACATTATTGATGTGGGCACACCCAGAGAGGTACCCAAAGTACAACAAATGGAAGATAAGGAATTGAAAATAGTCTTAGATATATTTTCAAAGTATACAATAAATGAGTTAGGAAGCACTTTAGGTGTTCAATACACATATCTGGCACATCCACCACTAGATTCATATCACATTACTATAGAGGAGGCACACCCACTACACAATATGATTGGTGTGTACCACATTAAAATTATAGCTATACCACTCAATTTTTTCACAAAGTAAGAGGTTGATGATGATACATATTTATATGCATTCTTTGTACTAGATTACATATATCATAATCATATCTAGAGTGTTATAGTTGACACCAGGTCAAGCATTAGCATGTGCACTATCACACTTCTATAACATTTAGGGTATTTAGATCAAGATATATCCCATACAAACATAGATATAAATGGTCATTTTTAGATCTCAATCGAGGAGAGTGTAGTTTCACTCCAAATTGGACCAACACATGTGGCCACTAGATTCTTAGTAGTACCTAATGTAGGCATATTTGACATGTTACTAAATAGGCTATGTATAAAACAACTACAATCCATCCCATCCATAGTACATATATGCCTAAAAAATATACATGTAAATTAGGTGGTCATAGCTAAGGGTCTTCGAAATGAGTATCCTCTACCTATCCCATAGATAGTTATATCATAGTTACCAGTCACAACACAGCTATCAGTCAAAGTGTGATTCTCATTTACAACTCTAAGAATAGTTCCTATCATTAAACCATAGAGTTTAGTTAATCCACTAGTGTAGGCAAGGTCCACACCTATATTATTGCCACATATGCATACTCTCCCATGAGGTCCATCATTAGAGAGACCCATGCATTATAGATATGTTACATATTTTAGAAGGCCTTTTTATACTCATTTTCTATTGAGATTAGCCTAATTGAGTTCTTGAGGTTCTCATCACATGTCACCTATGCCACCTACAACATATTTTACTAGATGGTTCCCTAAGACCCTTATAATTCACAAGACACCATAGTAAATATCATAGATTCCAAGCATCACCCCATAGGTAGGGCCAGATATAGATCACTCAATGCAATAGATTCTAGAACCACAATTACCCTTTTACATAGCATGCATGATCACATTTCTATTATTTGATAAAGACCACATTGATAGTGAATCTCCCATGAGACTCATCAATTAGTATTATTCCTCCCTTATTGTACATAGTTTCCTTCTCTCTCACTCCTTGTATATAGTTCCATCTTCATGTTTCTTGTACATATCTTATATCAAGAAAATACAAAAATAATATAATACTTCAAAAACATAAAAACATTCAAATAATTACTCAAAAAACAAATATTATAGATTGTATGCATTTTCATGTTTACATTTATTATATTTTCCAGATGCTACAAATATTAGTTATCTTAGTATATATGGTTTTATCATACATACATGCTTCACTTGTTCTTTTCAAATATTTGTAGATTACTATAGGAATTAGGTACACTACATTGATCTAGAATTTTTATTATCTACCCATTGGGGGTATATACATTGATATATGAGTTCTTCATTTGACACATTTGCCCACTTGGGAGGAACCCTATACTTAGTTTTGATTACCAGGTTCTATGTTTCTATACTCTATATCATAGTTTTAGCATTATTATATCTTGATATTGTTCATGCTACACTTACTCAAAAATTTTGCTAACTATTACTCCTTTAGACTCAGTATATGCATATCCTAGATCTTACATAGATTTGTATTACATATTGATACATACTTTCATTTCTAACTTACTTATTTTAAACTTTATTGTATCTCTATGCTTCTTCTACTCAAAGTAAATTTGAATATACCATTACTTTTTAGATATATGCTAATTCTTTTCACAATATGTATGCTTTGGACATGTACCCATGTCCTTGTGTGTGATTTACCTAATTATGTACATAGACATTTGAAGATGTCATTTTATGTAGATTTACCCTATATTTCTTGTTGTTTATGTATGTGGAAATTTGAACATGTCTTTGTATGTTTTACTTTCTTAGATTTAGTAGCATGTGCCCATGTCCCTTGTATTATGGCCCCTTGGCCTACTTTGTGTGTCTCATATGTGTTGTATGTATGCTTTATTGTATGCATCATAGCCATGAAATTTGTATATTGCTTGTTAAACACTCTAGTTTTAGATGCCATGAGGGACCTCATGCATCTCCCCTTCCTACTTAGGTGCCATGATGGACATCATGCCCTATGCCCCCTAGGTAGCTAATCAATTATTGCTCAAATTTATTGTTACATACATTGTTATATCTACCTTGATAGACTTTTAAATGTTATACATAACATACATCACACATTACAAAATTAGACTCATATTATCTTACATTCTGATGTTATGTATGCACATTATATTGGATTATTATGCAAATATCATATATACTCTATCTAACACATATTTTGTAGATACTTTTCTTTTAAAGATAGTTCTTAAATAGGTACAAAAACTCCCTTAAAAAGAGGGGGAATTCATGGGTGGTTATCATAAAAATAAGGATCTTATAATGCATTCATAGTACATTTTTATCACACAGGCTAAGATTTCAAAAAATCAGACTCGAGTAAACATAGTGGGAAAATAGTGACTCAGAGATCAACATAGTTACACAAAAATTAGATCAGGACACTAGCACCAAAATTTGTACACTAGAACCACATTTCCAATAATGGTGTTATTGTCTAAGATATGGCACTATTATACAATAGATTTAATTTTAGAAAAAACCTAGATTGGAATGAAAAGTATAGTATGTATAATATATATTTGCATATATTTAGTTATAGATTTATCAATTTTGCTCAGATTCTTACTAGTTTAGATTAGATTCATATCAATTTTCTCAAATTTGGGGCATCATGCATAACATAACTATTCTCATTTTTAGTTCAAATACCTAGATATAGATTATTACAACTCGATCCAGAATTTGTATGCTCAGATATTAAATTTGGGGGCATGTGCATGACACATTATTTCTACATGCTCACTTACACACTAGTTGATCAAATGAAATGGAAAATTCCATGTAATTATATATGTTATATACACCTCAAATCATATTTCATGTTTCACACAATTTTCATGCCTTACTCCATCTATAGTGGTTGGCATTCTTGAGTGGCCTAGAACTGCCTAATGTCCCTGAGTGGCTGTAAAGTTGACATACCTAGTTAAACATTTACTGTTACTTCAAAATTTAAATTTTAGATGCATCTAATATACATAGGTGGGAAACTATGGATTTATATCCTAATTGATTTATTGAGTCACTTATAAGAGAGGGTTGGATACACCATTAGTCTAATCCAAGTTATTCATAAGTCATGATCCACCAAGCAGGGGTGGGTAATGATGAAATCAAAACTAGATTGAGTTCTTAAGCCACAGACACATGAGAACTGAGAAAGTCATCATATCAATCTAATATATGTACTAGTTTATCATTATATACATATACACACACATGTTGTCACTAATTTTATGCATTGGTTTATGTACCTAGTGAATTATATTCATTCTTTTCCTCTCTCATATCTCTTTACTTAGTTTCACTCAACTTTTGCTTCTTTACTTAGTTTAGTATTTTTCTTTTGATATCTCTTAATCAAGGACTAATTGATGCACATTTCACTTGTAATATATGCATTGGATCATACTTTACATACTCATACCCAACTTCACACACTCAGACTTAGCTTCTTGGGCTTCACCTCTTAGGTAAGTCTAGGTATGCTTCTTTTTCCTTTATCCTAGTCAATTCACTTTGATTCATTTTTAGAATAAATGGGGGGGAATGTAATCACATTAAAATTTTATTTGAGTGCTAAGAGTGTTACTTGAGACTACTTATCCCTAGATTATACCTAGACCTATCTTAGAGCCTATTATCACACTTATCTAGCCTTTGAGTGGGACATATGCATCCCTAGTGATCCCTAAAGTAGTCTCAGACCCTCATTTCTTGATCCTAGTCCTTTATGCCTAGTGTTCTACCACTTGGAAAATATCACCATAATAAGGACACTAGTGCCACATGGCACTAGTACCCCAATAATAGTACCAATGTCCTTTCCCCTCTCTTTTTCCCAAATGGATGTCTTTTTAAATCTAGAATGTCCTAGGGTTGGCCTAGACCTCTTTTATCACCCACATAAACATCAGAATAGTATAAATACATGAAATTTATCCCTCTAACCACTAGATGTAAATTAGTTGTAAAATACACATTTAAACTTAGAACAAGTTGTGCATCATTAAGGTTATCAATCCCCCTTCTGCCCTACATTTCCATACTATCATCTAAAATAGTCATAAGCTCAGATTACCAATATTTCTAATTTCAACAACATTCAAAGAACTCAAGGCCACTATCATACTAGCTTCACTTGCACTTGTACTAGCACTTAGGTGGGGAGAACTACATCAAGATTGATCCCTCCTCAGAGTATTAGTATGTAGGTAACTCTCATTATAGTGGGGTGTTGAGGATGTCCAACCTACCCTAATAAAAAACATATTTTTAAACTTATATAAACTAGATGCCCTAGATACATGGAGGATTAGGGTTTGCTCACAAAATTAATCATTACAGGTAGTATACAATGTTTTAAAACTCATGCATGTAGGAATAGACCTCAAATATCTAGACATAGGTGCACCTAGAATCTCAAGACAATCCTACATAGAGGAAAGTACTACCATATTTCCAATAATGTCACTATCCAATTATGGTGCTACTATCCAAGAGGGGTTATAATACTAGGATCCTATTTGCAACACTTAGACTAGCTTCCACCTTAGTTTCTAGCACCTAGATCATCAATCTTAGTTGTTTTCTAGCTAAGTTATTGCTTTCACTATTTATTACTATTTTGAGAAATGTCAAAGCTAGTCAATTCTATAAAAAAATTAGTGGTTGTATTTATTGCATATTATTTCCCTAATTTAGTCTACTCATCTCTTTAAAAAACATAAGATTATACATTATTAAGTCCTAAAAGGTAAAAATCATTATCAAAAAATGTCAAGTGTATAGCTTATCAAGTACTATGTGAAATTTGTAATCATATATAAAGGCATGTGTAAGTACATATAAGCTCAACATGATAATGAAAGATGATAATCAAACCATATAACCTATGTACATCAAGATAAAAGAAGCAAATGCCCCCAATGTCCACATGACATGAGTAAAGGGAAGACCCAACACCTAAAATAAGAATAGATCATGTTTTTGTGTATGCCTATATCACATTAAATTATAAGCATGACACACATGTATTTATAAGTAACTGATATGCCATCTATCAACATGGAACTAACACATAGATGCTAATGAGATAATAAAATATGTAGATTCCAAAAGTATTTTTAGATTTTTTAATCTTTTTTATTTTTTTTATTATTTTGGGATTTGAGAAATTACTATCCAATGATCTCAATAGGAGGTCATTATATATGAAGAGTGGTACCTGAATATCAAATTCTAACTGACATATGTCATATTTATGCCTAGGAAAACTAGAAATTTTATCATGTTTTTTTGGTAAATTTGTACTTGGTATCTTTATTATGGATTTATTTTCCTTTATTACTAGTAACCATGGTTTATCGAGTTTTGAATTATATTTAGTCAAAAATGGACCAATATTCAATACAATAGAGCATGATTTGGATCCAAGTGTGACATTACATTGAATAGATCTAGCACAAAATTTGGATGTCTTATCTTTATTCACATGTTCCATACCATACCATAGAGATATAAAGAATTTCAAGGTACATATATTTAATTCAAAAGTTGGGTTAACTATAATATTTTGACCTTGCTTGTCTTCTATGCAAGGTTTAATGATTTGATGTTTTGAGAAACTATTGGTAATTTCTTCATATGAAGGCGCACATTTGACATTACCATTTTTAGGTTTTTTTTCTCCTTCTATACTTGTTCCTTTTATGTCATTTTTTGGTATTCTTGGTGTTTATGTAATATATCTTATTATATTTGTTTATTTGGTTTATATTTTCTTTCATTTACAAGCTCTTGTTCTTTTGCATTGGCCAAATATATCTTTGAATGATTTGCATTAGTATTGCCAATATATCCCTAGCCTTGACAGTCATTTTAATCATATGTGAAAAAATTATGAGTGATGCCTTGGGAATGTTTTCCCAATCCTTGACCATGATAACCAATTTTTAGTGAATATTTCATTCTAAAACTATATTTTTTGTAAAATTGAGTACCATTATTGTGAGGTAAATTTGTATCCTTTTCGTGATCTAATTTTTTCTTTTTGAACCTTTTATTGATCCATGTTTCATACTAGCAAATTTTTTTATATTAAATTACCTTTGGTACCCACATTTTTTTGTTTTAGTACATGTGTTATAGGAGAGGTACTCATAATGTGAATGGTTTGCTTTTATAATCACCTAAAAGTGGTATTTGAGTGTTACAAGTGCTACTTGAGACTACCTAACCCTAAACCTATCTTATAGTCTATTATCACACTTATCTAGCCTTCATATGGGCCACAATCATCCCTCATCATCCCTAGTTTAGTCCCCAACCCTCATTTCTTGATCATGGACCTTTGTGCCTAGTGTTCTACCACTTAGAAACTAGTACCATAATAAGGACAATAATGCCACATAACACTTGTGTCCCAATAAAGGCATTAATGTCCTTTCCCTCTCTTTTCACAAATGAATATATTTTCAAATATATAACCTTTTAGGGTTAACTTAGACCTCTTTTAGCACCCACACAATCACCATAGCAATATAAATATATGGTTTTTAGCCCTCTAATATATAGATGAAAATTAGATTACAAATTTACATTCAAACTCATAATAATTTATGCATAATTAAGGTTATAAATCCTTATTCTACCCTACTTCTATATACTACCATCTATAATAGTCCTAAGCTTAGATTAGCCAAATTTCTAGTCTCAAGCACATTCAAGGCACTCAAGGCCACTATCATACTAGCTTCAGTTGTACTTACACTAGCACTTAGGTGGGGAGAACTAAATCAGGCTTGATCCCTCCTCGAAGTGTTGGTATGTAGGAAACTCTCGTCATAATGGGGTGTTCAAGATGTTTAGCCTACCCCACTAACAAACACACTTTTTACCTTGTATAATTTAATGCCCTATCAAGATGGAGGATTATAGTTTGATCATAAATTCAATAATAATAGGCAATATAAAGGGTTTTATAACTCATGCACATAGGAACAAATCTCAAAGATCTAGACACAGGTGCACCCAAAAGCTCAAAATAGTCATGTATAGAGGACACTATCACCAATATAAGGACACTATCACCACATTTATAATAATTTTGTTACTATATAATTAGGGCATTACTTTCTAGGAGGGATTCTTACACTAGGATCCTATTTGTAATACTCAGACTAGCTTCTACCTCAATTTACAACCTCCAAATTATTAGTCTCAGTTATTTTCTAACTAAGTTATTACTTGCACTATTTATTGATATTTTTATAAAGGTCAAAGATAATCAATTTTTTAATAAATTATTAGTTATATTTATTACATATTATTACCTTAATTTATCATGCTCAGCTCTTTAATAAATATAGGATTTATATTCACCAAGTCTTAAGAGGTTAAAACATTTGGTGAACCTGACTTACTTTGAATATTACATAAAACCATAACCCTAGGGTTTACATTTCTAGAATTCATATTTTAGATCCATATATTTTTATTTTATTTGATATAATCATAATAATAATGACATAATATGTATACCACTTTTTATTTCAAAATTTAATAGTTTCATTTGCATATTTGTTCCCTTTAATTTGGATGAACTCAGAAAAGACATAAACACATGTATACATGATGTTGTATATCAATTAAAATGTTTATCACGTTTCATTATTTCTTTATCATGATATCTTTCTCTTATGTGGAATTCAATTAAGATATAAATTTATAAACACATAGAGAATACATTACATAAGATAAAAACTTCACTACCTAAAATTAACAAGTGTCCTTTAAATGCATTTTGCTCTTTGGTTTACTTTGATTCCTTTATTATCACTCCTAGACATAAGGGAATATAAATGGTCTTGAATATCCCTCCTCCTTATCAATCATGCATATTTAGACACCATCCTACCTCTACTACCAACTCTATGATCTTAGTAGACCCTGTGGTCCAGGTTATAATGCCTACATGTGGTCCTGAAGCTTGGCAGGTTAGCAACACCCATGGATATAACTTTGTTGACCAAAGTATTTCTTATTCAATTATAATTTCCATTTTATATCTCCTACAACATTTGAACACATACAAAAACATTTCTTATGTTGCATATATGATACGTAGGTGCCTCGAACATCTGAGCTAGTTTATGTTGTTTCTATAATTAATACTATGAAATGTATAAAATAACATATTTAATTTGAAAGGGAATATCTCCCACCTTAGAACATCATATATTTACACTTGCCTCTCAACATTCCATTATGAATTAATGAGGTAGGTGTCAAATAGGTTTTAGTCAATAATGACATAGGATTGAACATTTGAAATATCTCTTTTTTAAAACTTCTTAATATACATGCTAATGATTTGGATCCTTTTGATATGAATATCTGAGGGTTTGATAATATTCCACATAAATTCTTAGGTCAAATCACACTAAAACTTACATTGGGTACTAGGATACTACCTACAATATTTCAAGTTATACCTAATGATCTTAATTATAAAATCTTGCTTAGAAGACCATAGATTCATGGTATACACGTAGTTCCCTCCACTTTGTATTCATTTTTAAAGTTCATATACAAATTTTATATCTATACTTTCCCTATGGATAAATAACCATTCAAATATTGACAACATATAGATCCTTCACATAATTATATTCCTCACATGGATTTTGCTACAACACCACTCCAGTCTATTATTCATATCACATGTACTAATCCCCTACATACTTTTAGAGCACATGATAATAAGTTAACTTCTCTTTTTGCATCGAGATACTTCTAAAAAGTGGGATACATATGGCATGGCCTTGGTAAACATGAATAGAGAATCCTTAATCTCATTGAAGCATATGATCAATAAGGTAGATAAGGACTTGGATATCAAGATAACACATCTAATCCCAAGTCTTATTAAAATACTTATTAGAAAAACATGTTTTATCCACCTATTCCACATGTAGATGATATGGTAAACCATGTTTCTATGCTTTCAATTGTTTACCCCAATCTTATCGATGATATACTTTATCTAGATTTACCTACTTTCGATGAATTTGTTAATGATGGGGATATCTTATAATTTTTGGGGAATATGAGTATATCCCTTCCTTATATAATAATAATAATATTTTTCTTCATTGTAAAAATTCCCAAACATACTTTGGTAAGTATTCAGATGATTTGAATGATATTTTATCTGACACAGATGATATTATCCCTACAACACCATATACTATGGATTGATCTATGTTAATGAAGAGACAATAATATTAAATTATGGCATAGATAATGATCCATGTATCATACTATTTGTTACTACCTTACATAAATAATAAGATGCATATATCTATCATATTTTAAAATATTTTCTTGAATTATTCACCTACACTTATTCTGATATGCCTAGAATTGATCACTCAAACATAGTACATGGGATTATACTCTATCTCTATATCAATATAGTTAAACAAAATATTCAAAAAAATCACCTCAAATTTGTTCTTTTAGTCAAATATGATATCTAACAACTCCTGAATGCTAGTTTCATTTTCCCATATGCTCATCCCCAATGGGTTATTAATATTGTCCTTATTATAAAACCTAATAACTAAATCTAATGTTATTGTGATTTTAGAGACCTAAACAAAGCATGTCCTAAAGATGACTTTCCTCTTTCCAACATCGATATGATAGTCAACTCCACAATAAGGTATAAAATGGTATCCTTTATGGATGGATTTACTAGTTATAATCAAATTAAGATTGCTAAAGAAGACCAAGAAAAACTTGTTTTACCCCACCATGGGGCACTTTCTACTATATATTCATTAATTTTGGATTAAAAAACACAGGAAAAACATAATAGTGAATAATTACATGTATCTTTGATGATCTCATTCATAAAATAGTCAATGATTTACTTGTAAAATCAAAAGAGTGACAACACCATGCAATATATTTTCAACAGATTTTTAAGAGACTAAGAAAATACAATGTATGACTCAATCCCAAGAAATGCATATTTGGGGTTTCATTTAGTAAACTCTTGGGATTTATAATATCCCAATGCATCATTAAGGTTGAACCCAAGAAATTCAAATCAATCATGGATATGCCTCCTCCTACTAATTTAAATCAACTTCACTCCCTCCAAGGTAAGATCCAAGCAATATGTCACTTTATGGCACAACCCATGGATAAGACTCAATCATTCACCAAATTACTTTAAAATGATATAAAAATTGAATGGGAAATCACATGTCAAGAAATTTTTAACACACTAAAATAGTACCTACTAAACCCACCTATCTTAGTACCACCACCACCTAACAATTCACTTTTACTTTACCTCTCAGCAATAGATCATGCACTCAGTGCACTCCTATCATATCACAATGATTAATATAAAGAGAAGGCTATTTACTACATTAGTTGTACACTTTTTGATTATGAATGAAACTATCTAATAATATAAAAACTTTGTTGGCACTTGTATTTTCTACTCAAAAACTTTGGCACCATATGATTAACAATGAGAAACAAGTAATTACATTGATCCTTTAAAGTTCCTCATTTTGAAACTGTATCTCTCAAGTCGTATTGTAAAATGGGTTATGTTACTCATATAATTTGACCTCAAGATCATTTTACAAAAATTAGTAAGAGACCAAATAATTACATATCAATTGGCAATAGCCTCATTATTGGATATGAATCCAATTAACGATGGTTTAAAAAATGAATTCATAGCATATAATACCACTTCTGATATATGGATAATATTATTTGATAGATCTAGATGTGCAACTAGGCTTGGATCCAAAAAACATTTCATTGACCCACTTGGGAACACAATACCCCTCAGTTATCGACTAAGTTTTCATGTACCAAAAACATCATAGAATACAAAGCTCTTATCTTAGGCCTTTATACAACTTAGGCTCTCTAGATCAAATCAATTAAAGTTTATGATAATTTATAATTAATTTTTAATCAAGTTATAAATGTCTACCAAACTAAATAATAACATCTCATTCCCTACAATAATATGGTTCAATGTTTACAAGCTCAATTTGAAAACTTTTCTATTGAAAACATCCCATATAAAGATAATCATCATGTTGATGTAATGGCTAGTGCCACATCATTGATCCCTATTGACATAGATGAAGACCAAGTTAGCATGACTATCAAATTATTATGATCTCCATGAGTGTACCATGTAGACCTCATATCTCTAATGGTTCTATTTACCACACATAACACAACAACATCTGAATGGTTCTCTAACACATACAACTTTTTACATAAATCTATTACACCTAATAATTTCATAAAAAATGAAAAATGTAAACTACATTAACACTCCCTCCAATATGTCATCATTGTTAAGGAATTATTCAAAATATATTTTGAGGAACAATTACTTCAATGTTTGATAGCTAAGGAAACTAAGTTGGCTATTAAATAGGTACATGATAGTGAATGTGGTGATCATTTCAATGGTAAAGTGATGTCACACAAATTACTCAGGTAAGGTTACTATTGGCCAACCATGGAAAAATAATACTAGGAATACATCAAGTTATGTAATAAATGTCAATTTGAAACCTAAACCATGTCCCTTGGTAGTAAATACAACCTATCATATCCCCATGGACATTCATTTTATGGGTTTTTGATCTAATTTGTATGATAAATCCATAATTTTTAGGTCATAAATTCATTATCATAGTTATATAATATTTTATAAAATGGGTGAAAGCCATTCCACTACAATCCACAAAGTGAGAAGATGTATGTAATTTTATTATGACCAATATTATTTCCAACTTTGGCCTCCTTATGGCCATCATATAAATAATGAAACCTCCTTCAAGAATAAAATAGTGAAGAAATTTTTCACTAAATATAAAATTTGGCACACATTATCTACTTTGTATTACCCATAGGGCAATGGTCAAGTAGAAGAAATAAACAAGATAATCAATGTTATCCTCAACAAAATAGTTACCAAATTTAGTGATGATTATCACAATCAGCTCATCTATGTATTATGGGCTTACTATACCAGTATACATACACCAATAGGATCTCCTCCTCATTCACTAGTATATGGCACAAAAGTAGTTATCCCACTAGAGTTAGAAATCATATCCTTATCGGTCTCCTTAAAATGGATCATCAAAAATGATTAATATATATAGAGAGAGATATATACATGAATTAGAATAGTTATATCACATGTGAATTTAAGCCACAGAGAATCTAATGGCATATAAGAAATGAATCTAGTGGACCTACAATAACCGTGTCCATAGTAGGGAATTCAAAGTCAACAATTTGGTTTTAAACTAAAATCTCTAAAAATGTCAATGCCAAAGAAGATAACAAAGGAAATTTCAATAAAAATTGAATTGGCCCATACATAATCACATAAAATCTTAGCCTAGAAGTATACTATATAGCTTTACTTAATGGCAAGGTAATCAAAAACCCATTGAACATCATGCATCTAAGGATATTTTACATATACAAATCAACAATTTATTTTTCATATTTCTTGTACATAGCTTATATCCATAAAATACAAAAACAATACAATATCTCATAAATACAAAAACATTCAAATATTTACTTAGTAAATAAAAATTACAAATTATATGCATTATTATGTTTACATTGCTTATATTTACTAGACACTACATATGCTAATTATCTTAGTATATTTGGTTTTATCATACACACATGCTTCACTTATTCTTTTCGAGTGCTTCCATATTGTTATAGGACTCAGGTCCCCTACACTAAATTAGACTTATTATTATCTACCCACTGAAGGAATCTGCATAGATACATGTGTTCTTCAATTGACACATTAACCCACTTGAGGTACCCTATATATAATTTTGATTATCGGGTTATATTTTTCCATACTCTACATCACGACTTTAGATTTGTTATATCTTGATATTGATCATGCTACACTTTCTTAGATTTTTACCAACTATTACTACTTTAAACTCAACATATGTACATTCTCATTCTTAGAGAGATTTATATTACATATTCATGCATACATTCATTTCTAGATTTCTTATTTTATACTTGATTGTATATTTATTCTTCTTATATTTGAGGGTATTTGAATATGCCATTACTCTTGGGCTCTATGCCACTTCTATTCATAATATGTATGCTTTGAAAATGTGCCCATGTCCTTGTGTGTACCTTCCTAATTATGTATGAGGACATTTAAATATGTCCTATGTGTCTCTAATCCAACTTTCTAATTGCATGTGTATGTGGACATTTGAACATGTCCTTGTATGTATTTTTTTCTCAAATTTAGTGACATGTGCCCATGTCACTTATATTGTGGCCCCTTGGCTTACTTTGCATGCCTCATTTGTGTTGTATATATGATTTATTGTATGCATCATGGCCATGACACTTATTTCTTGATTTTTACACACTCTAATTTTAGATGTCATGAGATACCTCATGCATCTCCCTTTCCTACTTGGGTGTTGTGATGGACATCATGCCCCATCCCCCTAGGTAGTTATTCAATATTACTCAAATTTATTATTACATACATTTTTATATCTATCTTGAAACCATTTTAAATTATAGACATGACATGCATCTTACATTACAAACTTATGTTCAGATTATCTTACATTTTGATGATATATATGCACATTATGTTGGATTATTATGCAGATGTCATATATGCTCTAACTAATACACATTTTATAGAGATTTTTATTTTGAAGATATTTATTACATAGGTTCAAAAAATCCCATAAAAATATGGGGAATTCACATGGGTTTATTATATATATCAGGCTCCTATAATGCATTCACAGTAAATTTTTAACACACACTTAGATTATAAAAAACTAGACTCAGGTAAATGTTGGCCAACATTGGCCTACATAAAAAATAATTGCCTAGATGGAATATGCCATTATCCCAAACCATTAATTGAAATTTTTCCTAGTATATTAATTTTATACACCTTCAATCAATTTTTTTATGAAAAAAGTGGAGAAGTTCAAATTTGCAAGTTTTAGGGTTTAAGCATTTAAGTGGGGACAGTCAAAAAAGGTGTTTTTGAGAGTTTTAAAGTATTAGATGATGCTATATAATACTTGTAATATTTTTAGGGGTCCTTAAATGTCCTACTTGAAAATTAATGAGGTATTGATACCTCATAAATCTCAATATATGACTAATTCTCTCTTCCTAGGTTTCTTGGTTCTCACTTTCTAAGTGAGTTATAGGTCTAGATTGGTGATTCCAAATGATTTTTATGGTTGAAAATGGACAAAAAATAATTTTAATTATTTTTTTGGTCCCTATTGGTTATAATTAAAAAATAATTAAGTCTTTTAACCTCATAAAATTTAATAAATGGAAAAAATCAAAGCTAGACATGTTCAAAAATAAGACAAGGCAAGTTGAGGCAACACCAAAAGATGTATTTTTGGAGTTATACTTAATGAAATAAATTTAAATTTGAATGGAGGTATTTTTTTATGTTTTTAAATTTTAAAAAAAAAAATTAATTCCCATAATATACTTGAGAAAAGATAAAATGGCAAATTACAGGTCTGTTAAAAAACATGTCAAGGATTCTCACTTGCTCACACATGGAATTGGAAATGAGTGTCCCAAGTATTTTCAGAGGCACAAATTGATTTTATAGTGTTTATAAATCATTTAAAACTCTAAATAAATCATAATAAAATGAAAAATAATCTAAAATTGGCTCCATGAAAATAAAATCACTTCTAGGCAACATATTGGCTTGGAGAGCTCAAGAGAGCACAATAATTGCATTTTAAATGTTTCCACCATTGTTGTAGGTCTTTAATGAGGCCTAAAACTTAATTTTTATCCTTAAATTTTTTTATAGACCATAAATGGTCAATAAATCATCAAATACATGAGAAACTCACCTTGATCCCTTATGGAAAAATTAGAGCTCTCAGCGCCAAATCAGCTTGTGTAGTACTTATTGGGAGCAAATTTGTAGGGATAAATCATGTTCATTTATATTTAAAACTTGTATGAAGGTATTAAAATATAAAGGTAATATATTGGTGAAGTTTTTGACAAATAATTAATCTTACCTTTAAAATATCGTAGTCATGAAAACTATTGAGTGTGTAGATTTATGTGTGTTTCCAATTGTCAAATCAACGTACACAACACTTTTCAAACACTATTTCACATAACAAAATGAAGTTAAATCACCTTGAAATTTCACATGATGTTAGAAAAAAATTTGAATAAATTTCAAGTCAAAAAATTCACATACAATTATCTCCCACGTGTGAAATGTATAGGGTTAAAAATTGGCTTTTGAGCTAATTTTTACTTGGTCAATTTTCTGTGTTTCTAGTTTTTAGATCTAGTCAATGTGCACATTTCAAGCTCATTTTTGTAGTAATAAAGGAGGTCAAATCTTGTTAAAATTTATCATGGTGATATATAAATGTCATTATATTGAAATGGGAAATATAGTTCATAAATATTAGATATAATGTGTGGAATTTGAAGCTATCAAAATCAGTTTTTGAGCTGATTTTTACTTAGTCATATTTTACATCTTCTAGTTGTTAAATCTGCCAAGTAAGCACATTTGAATCCCATGTTCAAAAGATAAAATTGAGTCTAAATTATATGAAAAATTATATGATTTTTCTATGATTTAATGAGGAGCTAATTCATTTGGTTTTACATCTATTGGACTTTCCAATGAAAAGTTATGATGGTGCGAAGTTACACTCCCAGGAAGATTTATCACTTAGCCAACTTTTCACCAAAAAGCACTCAGAGGGTAGGTCACAAGGTTTATCATTTCAAAAAAAAAAAAAAAAACCCTTTTGATCATCTCTTTAGTAAATTTATATAAATGTAAGATATGATGGGTTTTATTTATATCTTACTCTATGATTTTCCATTTTTTGATGTTATGAACGTGTTGATGTGACTGTGTGCGACTGTGTGTTGGTTTTTTAGCCATATATTTTGATACACAAATCCATTTTCAATGCCACTAGTTGCATTGAAAATTTTATTTATCCCTCTTTTTGATGATTTTAATTTCAAATTTTATAAATGTATAATTAAAATTGGTCAATGTCATAGTTAGATTGTTGTGTTGATTTGATAAGTCTACAAACATCAATTTGTTTTATCCTCAAGTGCCTTTCTAGGCCAATCAAATATCTTGAATCCCTTTTTGATCAAATAATATTATAAAATAAATCATTATCAGTGCCTAAGATAAATGAAATGTTTTGAAATACATTTTCTCCTCCTCTATGTTGGATGGCCAAAGATGGTGGTTGAAGCACATTTATTGAAGATTGAAAGATTTCTCCTCCTTTTTCTCTTTTATTCTTCTATATATCTCTCATTTTACTCTAGTTATAATATATAATCTCATTTGATAAGGTATAATCTTGTTAAAATTTATAATAAATATCCTTTGAATAAATAAGATCATCTATTTTACCTATCTTTTTTACTACACTTTGTGTTTTAGATAGTTTGTGCATGACTGCCTTGTGAAGAGGTCTTCTTCTTTGGTGTGTGTCCTCTATTTCTTGCCTTTTTTAGGTGGTTTAAGGTGTTTTCAAGTTTGATTTTGTGTTATTTTAGTCATAGGTGGGGTTATAGTGTTAGTTTTACCATTCCTCTATGTTTTACCCTTGTCTAGGATGCCTTAGAATCATTTATGCAAAACCAACTAGTGTTAGAGATTGTGTGAGTGAGGGATATTTGAGCTAACTTTGTGTTTGTTTTTGAGTAGTTAGGAGTTTGTTTTAATTTTTTGAATCATATTTTTTATATTTTTAGTAATTTTATGCATCTCTTCTACCCTTTTTCCAAGTAAAATTAGTAGTTTAGGTGATCTACCAAGAAAAACTAGCCTTATCTAGAGGTTTAACCACATCATAGGAGACTCACAGCCTAGGGTTGATCCCATTGTGTGGATATGAGTGAGAGATCCTAAAGAACCCTCTCATAGGGTGTGATTTTATGCCACAATAGTTTTTAGCACACCTAGTGGGACATATTTTAAGAAGACTAATTAGGATTAATATAGGTCTTGATCCATTTTCAGTAGGTATAACATCCACACTCTCAGCATCTGGTGACTCCAATGAACACTTAACTTTCTGGTGGTAGAATAGTGCCTATATTTCATGCCAAAGGTGACTATAAGGTTAGCTTCTATAGGTATTCCTTTTGAATTTTTTGAATTACCTTTTAACTCAACAAGAAGATTGAGGTTTCCTAACACTCATCCATACTTGAGAAACTTACCTCCTAAGTCAATTTACAAGTTTACCTCTGCTAGAAGATCCTTGTTGGCTACTTTCATTACCATGGTTTCCCATAGAGCCTTACCTTTTATGGATTTAAATCCTATCCTATTGGCAGCCCTTAAGAGTGTGCCTTACTAAATAGGAGATAACTTTATAATTCCTTCTAAGCACATCAGAGATAGCTAATTTTTACAACATCCATGACATAACTAAAGAGAACATAGATATAAATTTGTTGTTCATATATTTCAAGGAAAAATCCATATATTTTTATAGTAACCTAACTCCTAGTTATATAAAAACATGGGACCAGTTATGAGATAAACTATGTAAGAGGTTTGAAAACAAGAGTGACAACTTGTCACTAGCAGAGCAGTTGACAACAATCAAGAGATCTCTTCAATAGGTCATGAAGGACTTTAAAAATAGGTCTTAGAAAACATGGGATAGGATTCCAATCCTTATCAATCCTAATCCTAATTGTGATTTCTTTTATTATCTAAGGGCCCTCAATAGTGGCATTGTAGTTATATATAGTCAATGGGGGGAGACACATTACCAAATGCTTATGAAGTAGCAATCAGGATAGAGAATAACCTATAATACAAGATATCAATCTCACACCTAGGAATCCTATTCCCTTATTCCTCAAGATTCAACCATCACCTTCTATTATTTTTCCTCTTACTATCATTCCTCCTTTACCAACATAGTTTTCTATACCTGCACCAAGATAAGACAAAGCTTCAACTAGTCAGTATAGTGAAGGTGTGTTGTGGTTGTTTTATGTGTATTTTAAGAATTTCCTTACTATTTATATTAAATAACTCATTGAATCCCTTGTTTGATGATAGGATAAGGCTATTGGTCTTTAGTATAGTAGGCATACTAACCCTATGAGTCACCATTTTGTTGACCAAGTTTCACTTTACGTCAAACTTGGACCCCTATAGGTAAAAAATTGGTTTTTTAGATGTTTAGGGGTCTAAATATTTTTAATAGGATTAATTATATTTTCTTTAATGTTATATAATGCATTTTTAGCCTTAGTAATGGTCTAATAGGTTTATTTGTCATATTGATTCTTTTAGTGGATTTTTAAGGGTCATAAATGCAAGTGGCATGGTTTCCAAGGTGACCATGTGTCATTTTTTATTTTAAAACATCAAATAGGTTAGGTTACATATTAGGTATGTTATTTAAATTAGAATGTTGTAGGTTTTCTAACTAAAATTTAAGAAACCAACTAAAAAAGGGTGCATTTGGCACTTGTACAGCCCATGGGGAAGAGTGCCATGTGGGAGAAGATTATAAAATGCCTATTAATCTTCCTAAAACTCATATAAACATTTTATTTTCTCTATAAGTTCCACTTTTAAGCCAAAACCATTCTGCTCCTTTACTTTCCTAGATATATAGAAGTGACCTTCAGGTTTGTGCTTAGTACAGACAACTCAAGAGGTCTTAGGAAAAATTATTTTGGGAGATGATAGTACACTTATATACCTTCATTTACATATCAATATTATAATTATTTATCAACTATGATTTATGAAATATCCTTTACAAGCTGATTTTACTTTTCTACTAGTTGTTTCATGCACTCTATAGGTTTTAGTCCATTTTGGTCAAATTTTTATGAACTAGTTGGTGATGTTGAATCCAAATTATTTTTTCTACATTATTATATTATTTACATACTTATTTTCATGTTTCATGGTGTTTGGATGAGCAAGTTGTCTCATTTTGAAAAGAAGGTGCCACTATGTGTAGTCTCAATCAAAGTTCTTGTTTTTAGAATTTTGGTTTCCTATAGAGTCCTCATGTAGTTGGAATATGGTGTCTCATAGGTCTAAATTCCATGAATTCACCTCCTTACATGTTTTTTTCACTATATCATGCCTTGGACATCTTGCAACCTTACCTCTTCTCACAATCAATTCTTGCTCATTTTCACTTACAATCACGTGTATGAGATTTTCCATCTTGTTCATGGAGATTTAATCATGGTGTATCATTTTTACAATCCATAAAGAGTTAAAAATAGTTCATTGAGATGTTTTGTAAAGTGAAAGTTTGATCACATGCATATTCACTATGTGAAGCCAGTCATTAAACACCCTACCTGCTCTATTTCATATGTATGCAAGTGGTTTTCACATTGAAAGGAATGTTTGAATCTTTTATCAAGATGTATTTGATGTCAATAATGTATTGGAGAGTAATTTATTTATCCATGAGGTTTTTTCCCCCATGCCATTGTTTTATTTCATACTCACTGTCCACATATACAGCCAAATAACACCTATAAGAGCTTTGATGATGTCATGTTAAAGATGAGGGATTGGAAAATGTGTAAATATTTAAATATTTATAATTTTAATTTGAGTACTTGATTATGGAATAGGATTTGTTCACAAAGATAGGTGCCTTGTATGTTGCCCAGCCCATTTTACTACCTGTGTTTGAGAATGTTCATCTACATGTGTATCAATAGAGCTTTGAGAATTCTTGTGTGGATATTTGAAACATGAAAGAAGCCTAATTTTGGATTATAAAATGTGAATTGACCATTTTATACTTTTTTTAAATGTCAATGAGGCAAAACTAATATGTAGACTAGTATGATGAAACAAAGACTGAATTCTGGGAAACTTTCCCTAAAATGTCAAAATAAAGCTCCTAAGGGTTTTTGTGGACCTCTCACAATATGTTTCCAAAGGATTTAAAATCATATAAGGAGATGAATATTGTATCCTCTATTATAGATAATACCTTTTCCAAATATTTAAGTGATAAGGTCAGTGAAAGGTAGAAGTTGAATACCTCAAAGTGGCCTAAAAAAAAACACTAATATCTACAGGTTTGAAAGCTTGAATGACTTTTGACACCCTAAGAAGAAAATAATATAGTACCTCATGACTAGTATGTTTCAATTGGTTTAATGACACACAAATGGTGTGAATTATATCAAGGGGAGGTTGATGTATAGTCTTGTAATTCCTAAGGCTAATTACAGGTGCCATTCTAATGGGAAATAGACACCTACAATAGGGTATAGGATAGTGAGCCAAAATTGATATCTAAATGGTGTTTTAAGACTTTCAAGGTTTATTTTAAGATAAAACATGTATTTTTTGACCTAAGGGGGTTTAATATAAGTCTTCATATATCATACCAACTCCTCAAGAGCTAATGTTCACCTACATCAATCTAAAGATAGAGTTCACAGTCAAAAGGTTATTAGTGACTTAGTCAAGGTGATTAATGGTGTCTTAGATCATACAAAGTGGATTAAAGGTAAAATTAAATATCATATTGCCATAAAACATCAAGTTAGGTCTCTCAACATCATAACCAAGTTCAAATGAGCAAAAGTAACATACAAGTAGGGTGTAAAACATAGGTATCTCAATTAGAGCAATGGAGGACTCATTTGTGAACCAAGGTGAATGTAGAGGGATCATGGGAGGTTAAATTTATGAATTAAAACTATGTAAACCTTATACATATCCATTATGTGATTCATAATCTTTGAGTAAAGAAAAATAAGCCTACAGAGGCCTCTCAAACCCTCATATGCACCTACAGCTGTGTCCAATCATAAATAAGTTTGGAGGTGAATTTGACTAGGAAGAATAGAAGGTTTGATAAAAAAAATTATAATGTTTTATGATAGATAAAAAATATTTTTTTTAAATCCCAAGACTCTTCCAAGATGATCATTTACCTTCCCTACTTGGTCAAACGTAACAGTCCATACTGTGAATTAGGAAACCATGTTACCCAATAGGAAAATATGAGGAATCCAAGGAATAAAAGTATTTTTTGGATGAATTTTAAGATTATTTATAATTAATATAGTATTAATATAATGTTTAAGGAGGTTATTATCATTTTTTATCTTGAATATGTCACTCTTAGGTGAATTTGTGAAAAATGCAGGAAATAGGCTTTTTAGAGGCCTTTTTGGGTATTTTGAGATGGTTAGGAACCTAAATCAAGGAATAAAGATAAAAAATTTGGTAAAAAGTCTCATTATGACATTATAAAACTAAAAAATTATTCAATTTTCCTTTGGTAAGAGGTATATACCTCATAATAGTCTAGTGCATGCTAATCTAGTCTAAGGGGAGGATCATTTGGACCAATGGGGAAAACCTCAAGGTCAATTTATGCATGATAGTGGAGAAGATGGCCAAGATTTTGTGGCATAATAATAATATACTCCTTACATGACATTATAAGAAGTGAATCTCATGTAAATGGATATTCATGGAGAAGGTATCAGCTAGAGTGTAGGTATGATGAACTTTCAAATGAAGGATGATTATGTGTTAAATCAAAGCACATCAATTGAAACTAATATAAGAGCCAAGAAGAGAGATCTAAGAGATGTTTTGAGAGTACATGTGACTCCAAGTGATGCCTCTCCAAGGCTACAAATTGAAAATCCTAACATAATACCTACTACCAATCATGCTCCTTAGAAAAGTCAAAATGCAAGTAGGGTTGTCAAACCTATAATGCAATAGGTTCAGACTCCCTTTCTACCTTCAATAATGTAATAAAAGGTGAATAATCCCCCTCTAAACATTAATTATTTTTTGAAGAATACCAAGATAAGTATATCTCTTTGGGAAGTCTTGGATATGCCTTTTCAAAAGAAGATTTTACAAGAATAGCTCACGAGCATTAATGTAAACCCCCCAAACTTCAAAACATAATAGTATAGCCCTTACCAATTATCCAAGTCATGTCTTATATCCCTCCACCAAATATAAAAATCCTCCACCCTTCTACCTCATACTCATTGTGGGAGACAAGTTGGTTCACAATTATATTGTGGATAGTGGAGCTAATACCACTATCATACCTAAGGTAGTGGATGATAGATTGGGATTGAAGTATGAACCACATATTAAAGGTGTGTTGAATCTCAATGGGACACCAACCAAGATAGTGGGATTGTAAATAGGTATATAAATCTTCTTACATGATTTCCCAAGTTTCCCCATTTTATAAGACGTTGTGGTGGTAGACCTTCTAGCTCATTTTACTATCTACTAGTCAAGGGAATTCATAGCTAAGATAGGAGGGTACCTTTCTACTGATTGATATTTTATATCTTTATAAATAATAAATGGAACCAAGGTGACTATAATGACACATCCCTTATCAAGTTTTCATATTGGGCCATACATGGAGGCAAGTTCAAATCAGAATTGTCTAATTAGTAAAGAAGAAGAAGGTGTCATATATGGTGAAGCATCCTCCCCCCTTGAAATTATTTCTTATCTTTTCATTGATAAATAAAGCACTCAAATTCATGTACTTTACCTATATACATTCATATAATAAACTAATTTGGGAGTTTATTGTATGTGTGAAAGGGATGTTTCAATTCCTTCACTCACTAATGAAGATCATGAACATGAAGGGATATGGAAAATGTTTTTTGATGGCTCAAGAAGAAAATTAGGTACAAGAGTTGGAATTATGTTAGTTTCTCCACCAAATAATCAATACTACTCCTTATATACATTCCACTTTAGCTACACCTACAATGTGGTAGAATATGAAGGCTTAGTTCACAACCTCCAATGGGTAAAGAAGAGAGGGATCAAGAATTTGAAGGCTTATGGGGATAATGAGTTGGTCATCCACCAAGTGAGAATTCAAGATACAGCCAAGAATCCCTTTCTTAAATCCTACAAGTATATGGTATGGGATCTACTTGAATACTTTAATGCCTTTAACATAAAACCCATACCAAGGGATTTAAATAAACATGTTTATAGATTCGTTGCCATAGGAGCACAATTTGATGTAGTTGATGATGTAGGAAAGGAAAAAGATTAGTCTCATATCAATGTCATTATAAGGCCTTATATTATAGATAATGAAGTGTCATGGAAAGTGTTTGAAAGTGATGAACACATTGTACACTTATTACAAAATGAGTCAAGATTCTCCTTGAGGAACCAAAAGAGACTACATGATCAATATGAAGAATAGGTTATTTAGCTAAAGATAAATAAGATACCTAAGGGATTGATTACTTTGGAGATTATTTTCAATGAAGATGATCAAAATAATAAGTAAAGAGTGATCATGTCAACAAAATAATAAAACTATGAGAGTCATGATTTACAAAGACAAGTTTCTAAAAATTGGTAAGATATGTTCTATGTCTGAGAGGTAGGCCTTTATTGAATTATGCAAAGAGTTCCTAACATCTTTACTTAGGAATATAAAGTTTTGAAAAGTTTTGATCCAATTTTAGCTCATCACACCATTAAGTTAGAAATTAGAGCTAAACCAGTTAGGCAAAAATAAAGGCCTATCAATCCCAAGATAGAGGTACTCATAAAAAAAGAGCTCACCAAATTGATTGAGTCTATGATTATCTTTCCTATCAAACACTCAACTTAGGTGGCTAATCTTGTACCTATTTGAAAGAAGAATGGAGAGATCAAACTTTGTGTGGATTTTTGAAACATTAATAGAGTGTCTCTTAAGGATCATTATCCACTACCTTCCATGGAACAGATTCTACAAGTTATTTCAAGTTCTGAACACTTTTCACTTTTTGATGGTTATTCAGGTTACAATCAAATAATGGTGAATGAAGAGAATTAGTTCAAGATAGATTTCACTAAAAAATGGGGGATGTTTGCCTATAAGAAGATGACTTTTGGTTTATCTAATGCTGGAGCTACATTTCAAAGGGAAATGGACATGGCTTTTAAAGGTTTGATCAATAAGTTTCTTCCTATATACCTTGATGATATAAATATTTTTTTGAAGAATACTACTAATCATAGGGAACATCTAAGGTAGGTGTTTGATATATGTAGGGAATATGGAATATCCCTTAATCCAAAAAAGTGCATCTTTATTTTCTATAAAGGTAAGTTATGGTTTATATTGTTTTAAAAGAAGGCTTGTCTATTGACCTCGAGAGGATTGAGGCTATTCTAAGCTTGTCTTTGCCTCAACACAATAAAGGACTTCAAAGCTTCTTTGGGAAAATAAAATTTGTAGGAAGATTTATTCTAGGCTTTGCAACTATGGTAAAGCCTATCATAACCATGCTCAAGAAGAACTAATATTTTACTTGGACAAATTAAGGTAAGAGTAGTTTTGAAAAAATCAAGCAAGTAATTACAAAATCTCCTACTCTCTTGAACCCAAACATTTCCAAATATTTCATACTCTATATGTTTGCTAACCTTGATACAATCTCAACTATGCTTATGCAAAAGAATGATGAAGAGATAGAGTAACCAATTACATTCTTTAGTAAAGTATTGCAAGATTATGAGGTCAGGTATACATTTGTTGAAAAAAAATCTCTGGCTATGATAAGAGGATTGAAGAAGTTTAGATACATGGTTTCAAATAATAAGATACATATCATGGTTTCTCATCCTAACACCAAGGAGTTTCTCCTAAGAAAAGAACTTAATGAAAAGAGCTCTGGGTGGATTACCAAAGTAAAGGAGTATGATGTGGATATTAAGGTGACAAACTTGGTCAGAGGAAAAGGGCTACGTGAGCATTTAAATTCAAATTTTCAAGAGCCAAAAGAGGAAGTCTTGATCAACCAAGTTCACCCTCAACTAGTTGATCACATATAAGTTCAAAGTTGGACACAAGACATCATTAGTTTCCTTGAAAATAGTAGGTATCCCAATGGCTTGAACAATTTTTAAAGGAGATATTTTAGATTGTAAACCATTCCTTACTATCTTGTTTATGGTGTTCTCTTTAGGAAAGATTTGAATTGTGTGCTATTGAGGTGTGTTAACAGTGATTAGTTTGATATGCCACTGGAAAGGTTTCATAATGGAGTAGATGAAGGTCATTTCTCTCCTAGAATGATAGTTTCAAAGATAATTAGGGTTGATTACTATTGGCCTAGTCTTTTTAAGGACTATTACCATTGGGATAATATGTATCCTCAATGTGCCTCATTTTTAGACAAATAGAAACTTGTAGCCCTTCCATTTAATCCTATCCAAGTAGACCAGCCTTTCATATAATGGGGCCTTGATTTCATTGGTATGATCAACCCTCCATCAATTACTAGACACAAATGGGTATTGACTACTACTGACTACTTCACAAGGTGGGTAGAGGCTATTGCATTGAAGGAGGAAAGTGAAAATGCTATCTTGAAGTTTTATGAGAACATTTTAACAAGGTTTGGAGTTCCCCATTTATCATTTTTGACAATTCACTTGCTTTCATATGTGTTAAAACTTTTGATTAGTCAAATAAGAATGGAGTTTACTTGAGTACCTCATCCAAATATTACTCTCAAGGTAATGGGTTGGTTGAATCTAATAAAAATAATCTCATCAAGATCTTAAAAATGGCATTGGAGTACAATCAAATAGCATGGCACAACAAGTTGAATATAGCCTTATGGGTTTATAAGATTACTCATAAAAAATCAATTAGTAATTCTTCCTTTGTGCTTGTTTATGGGAGAGAGGATAGGTTATCCATATTTCAAGAACTCCCTACTCTAGAACTTGCACAATAGCTGGAACCACTTGAAAATACTCTAATGGAATTTATATTGATAGAACTAATGTAGTTATAATAAGTAAGAGACAATGCACACAAGGCCATAGAGCACCACCAAGTACTCATGAAGAAGTCCTTTGACAAAATATCAAGGGAAAGAGTGTTCAAGGAAGGTGACTTGGTCCTGAAATGGGATAAAGACATAGCAAAACTAGGTAGACATACAAAGTTTGACACTTTGTGGAGTGGCCCTTACATCATTAGCAAGTGAAAGCAAAGTAACTACTTTTAGCTGAACAAGATGAATGTATAATAATTGCCTATCCCTATGAATGGGATACATCTAAATTTATATTAGTAATCCTTGAAGATCATGTTTTGTAAATAGTAGCTTAGGTGTGTGTGTTTATTCTAGTTTTATTTTGGTATATTGTTGTGTTCCCTAAGTGCCTTGTGGCATAAGTATGTTTCTTTCCTTTTGTTTGGTGTGTGTCTTTGCATTTATGCATGTGATCAACCATATTATGTGATTTTTCATTTTTTGGGTTCCTATATGTGTGAATCCATTCCAAATGGAAGGATTTAGGCAATTGGTCTTAGGTATAGCAGGCATGCCACCCCTAGGAATCACCAAGAATGTTAGCCAATTTTTACACCTAAGTTTTACATCTTTCATTTTTTTTCTAAGTGCAGCACTCTTCATTTGTTTTTCCCCCACAATAAGTGACAAGTGTTATTCCCTTTGAAATCCTTTGTTCAATATTTTTGCAAGTGTTATTTCAATCTTTATGTCAAGTGTTATTTCTTTCGATAAGGTTTTGCTTCGAGGTTTTTGTTCAAGGCTCAAAGGAATTATTTTGTAATTATTTTCTAAAATAAAAAGTCCAAAGGAATTGGTCCATTTCAAAATTTCCAAAGGGACACTTTCAAAAAGTTTGAAGGTTCTTTTCCTCATATAAGTGTCCTTTACAAAAAGTTTAAAGGGTACATTTTCAATTGTGTCGAAGGGTCTTTCTCTTGTGAAAGGACATTTTCAAAAAAATTGAAAGGACACTTGCAAAAAGTACAAAGGATCATTTCTCAAGCAAATGGATGCTTATTTATCTTTCAAAGCGACATTTTCAATATTTTTTAAGGTTCTTTTCTTAGGAATTGGTCCTTTGCATTTTTTTAAAGGAATTGTTTCAAACATTTTATCTGAAACAATCTTTCTAAAAGAATTGGCTCTTAAGGGTTTTCCAAAGGAATTGTTTCTCATGCAAGTGCCCTTCAAAAGGTTTGAAAGGTCCTTTGTAAAAATATTGAAGGGACATTTTCAAAAAATTTGAAGGGTCTTTTTTCTCTAAACAAGCTTCTAAAAGTTACGGTTAAAAATCTTTGAAAGACACTTTGCAAAATCCCAAAGGGACACTTTTAAAAATTATGAAGGGTATTTTCTTAAAAAAGTGTCCAATTAAAGATTTTTAAAGGGACATGTCAAGATTGCATAAGGGCATGCTTAGGATTTTTGAAGGGTGAAAATAAAAGGGTTTATGAAAAAATTGTCCAAGAAGATGCCCCAAAGGAATGGTCCTAGTAGAGTGACGTTTATATGGACATCAACTTCAAGATGATGAGCTAGTTGTTGGTGTTCAAATAGTGGGTCCCACATAGATCATGATCTGAGTCATTTTTAATGAACAATAAAAGTAAGAAAGGCTAAGGAGCTTTATCAGGTTTGAACAGTTAACTTGGTTGAGTTAGAATAAGTTTTCAAAGGATGTTTGCGGGCACACACACATGGATCCAACATTTTGACAAATGCCATGAAGGCATACACATATACTCCATGTGATGCCTCTCTAAGGCCAATAGAATGAATGTGACTCTTTCCTATGTTGTTTCACACCTCAAGAAGCTAGTGAGAAGCTTTTAGCATCAAGACAAATTAACAAGTGGAATCATTTGCATAGCTACATTAATGACATTACTCAACTTGAAAAAATCTTATTTCTACTATTATAACCATTTAGGAAGCATCTTTGAGAGAGAAAGCTAATTATGTAACCACTTGAGGTGACATGGATCAATCAAATGGCCTAAATGAGCATCATTTGCAAATATGGTTGCATGTGAAGATGGAGACCCCTAATAGATTGATTCCTCTTTTTGGCACCAAAGGGCCTCTTCCTATCACTTCCTTTCTACTATAAATATAGCCCTTGGGCTAGTGTAAAAAAACCACATAGTGTATAGTGAAGCCCTACTAGATTGATGTTATATTCTGCCTTTAAGCATAAGGTACAAGTCTATTTATTTCAAGTTTTTAAACAATTTTTTGGGATTTTAAGAGATGTATAGTGATAATAAGTGAAGATTTTCCATCTTTCTATCCTTTATCCTTCATGCTTGAGCAAAATTTCTTAGTCTAATAGGTCATATAGAGTGTGTTAAATTATTGTAAGTGTATAACTAATTTTAGAATGTGCAAAGTTTACCTTTCAGTTCATTTTCCTTATGTCATTTTACACATCTCACCTCTATACTAAAATACTTGTGTTATAACCCCTTATAGCTTGAAAATGGTCTATGTGTTTTGTTGTATTATGCATTAGAATATGATATTCACATGGAAGATAATCTTGGTGCATCACCAATCTTAGAGTAGGTTTCCTTTTGTGAAATTTTTAACTCTTTTCCTTTAAATCAAGCTAGTTTAGTCAGAGGTTATTTTGTAGAGATATATTCAGGGAGCTAGCCCTTTAAATCTAGAGGTTCATTTCCTCTATAAGCATACCCACATACCTTAAAATGTTCTAACAATGTCCAAATCTAGAAGAGACTTAAACACTCTCTTCTAGGGTGTAATATTTGGAGATAGTAATGCTGGCACATTCAGTGGGATAGTTGGTCCTAATTATTTACATGTCAAGGTGAATGCTGGTCTTGAAAAGCCTAAAGTTGTAGAAATATTCTTAATCCAACATTTGGTGACTCAAAAAGGTGATAATATCTAGTTGTAGATCAAATTTCCCATGTTATACTTCATGTTCCTCACTAGGTCATTTAAGATTTTTGATCAAGCCCCTCTAGCTGAAGCCCTTCTTAAAGAATAATGACGTGAACCATTCCTAATGCTTAGAGATCCTAGACAATGAGGTTTTTGAGAAGTTAGGGAAATTTAAGAGATAACAAATCAAGAGGAAAAAGGAGAAATGGATAGACAATAACCTTTCCCTACCTTCAAGACCAAAATCTAATTGACCTTCTTGCATATGACCTTATTCCTCCCATTGCTAGCAAGATCTCCCTAGTTTCAAAGGAGAGGGTTCTATTACCCCATCTAAGCATATAAGGGATATTTCAAAAAAAATTAACTTCCATAATGTCACCCAAGCTAACGTAGCCATTAGATTGTTTGTTATGTCTCTAAAAGGCAAAGAACTTGAATAGTATAGGACTTTGTAAGGTGGTTACATTATAAGTTGGGATGGCTTTGGGTAATTGTTTGTAACTAGATTTGAGAATAAGAGTGACCATACTTTTCTAATCCACCAGTTGAATGTGATAAAGAGAGGTTCTAATGAATCTATGGGAGATTTTAATGAAAGATTTCAAAGAACATGGCATAGGTTGCCACCTATCATGAGACCTCCTCCTAGCTTTGTGTTTCCCACTTATCTCAAGGCTATCAATATTGATGCGGTAGTAATTTTGTATTCAATTGGAGGATATTCTCTACTAGATGCATATGAGATAGTTATTAAAGCTAAGAATATCTTGATACAAGCTAGAAAACTACCTCCAAGAGTTTTCATTCCTTTGATATATCATAGTTTTATTGAATCTCCAAGAATAACATAAATTCCTAATGCCAATGTCAAGCCAATAATCTTTCCAAAGAAGGTGGATAATGTTATGGACAAATATGAGTAAATCTAGTCATTACACACTCAGCTCAAGCAAGCTTAGTTCTAGGAAAGTGCTTCACCTAAACCTTAATATTATCCTCAATAAGGATATATAGATCCACCCCAATACAACTACCAAGGAAGAGGAAAAGGTTAACAAGGTTTAAATAGGTATCCCAATTCCTATAATCATAATTCCACTCCTTCCATGAAGGATTTTATTCTAGTGCATGTTAATCTGGTCCAAGGGGAGGATCATTTAGACCAATGGGGACAACCTCAAGGTTAGTTTATGCATGATGGTGGAGAATATGGCCAAGATTTTTTGGAAAAAGAATAATCTACTCCTTATGTGACACCAAAACAAGAAAATCTCATGCAAAGGGATATTCATGGAGAAGGTAGCAACCAAAGTGTAGATATGATGTACTTTCAAGTGAAAGATGATTATGTGTTGAATCAAAGCACATCAATTGTAGATAATATAATATCCAATAAGATATCTCTAAGAGATGTTCTCAAAGCACATGTGACTCTAATTTATTCCTCTCCAAGGCCACAAAGTGTGAATCCTAGTGCAATACCTACTACTAGTCATGCTCCTCAGTAAAGTCAGAATGTGAGTAGGGTTATCAAACTTATAATGTAGCAAGTTTAGACTCCATCTCTACCTTAATGAATGCAATAATAGGAGAATAATCCCCTTCTAAACATTATTTATTCTTTGAATAATACCAAGACAAGCATATCTCTTTGGGAAGTCTTGCATATGCCTGGTCAAAAGGAGCTTTCACAAGAACAACATGCGAGTATTCATGTAGCCCCCCATAATTAAAAACATAATAGTATATCCCTTATCAATTATCTAAGTCATCTCTTATATCCCTCCAAATATTAAAATATTTCACCCTTCTACCTCACACTCATTATGTGAGACAAGTTGGTTCACAATTGTATTGTGGATAGTGGAGCTAGTACCACTGTCATGCCTAAGGTGGTGGCTGATAAATTAAGATTGAATTATAAACCACATATTAAAGGTGTGTTGTAACTTGATAGGAATAAAACCAAGACAATGGTATTGGTAAAATTTCTAAAAGTCTTCTTACATGATTGCCCAAGATTCCCCATTTTATAATATGTTGTGGTGGTATACCTTCCAGTTTATTTTGCTATATGCTTGTTAAGGGACTTCACGACTAAGATAAGAGGGTAAATTTTTTATTATTGGTCTTTTCTATATTTTAAATAATATATGGAACAAAGGTTACTATAACGACACAACCCTTATCAAGTTTTCATATTAAGCCATACATGGAGGCAAGTTCAAATCAGAATTATCTAATTAGTAAAGAAAAAGAAGGTGGCATGGATGGTGAAGCATCTTCCCCCCTTAAAGGTATTTTTGATCTTTTCCTTAATAAATAAATCACTAAAATTCATGGACTTTACCCATATACATTCATATAAGAAACTAATCTGGGAGTTTAATATATGTGTGAAAGTGATGTTTTAATTCCTTCACTCACTAATGAAGACCATGAACTTGAAGGGATATGGGAAATGTTTTTTGATGGCTCAATAATAAAAGTAGGTGTAGGAAATAGTGATATTTTATTTTCTCCATCAAATAATCAATAATACTCCTCATATATATTCCAATTTAGCTGTGCCTACAATGTGGTAGAGTATGAAGTCTTAGTTCATGGCCTCTAATGGGCAAAGAAGAGAGGGATCAAGAATTTGAAGGTTTATGGGGATAGTGATTTGGTCATACACCAAGTGATAAATCAAGCTAAAATAAAAAATATCTTACTTAAATCCTACAATCATAGGGTATGGGACCTACTTGAAGACTTTAATGCCTTCAACATACAACCCATACCAAGGGATTCAAATAAACATGTTGATAAATTAGATGTCATAGGAGCATAGTTTGATACAGTTGTTAATGTAGAAAAGGAGAAAGATTAGTCTAATATCAAGGTAATTATGAGGCCTTATATTATAGATAATGAAGTTTCATGTTAGGTGTTTGAAATTGATGAACACATTGTACACTTCTTACAAAATGAGGCAGGATTCTCCTTGAGGAATCAAAAGAGACTACATGATCAATATGAAGAATAGGCTATTCAGCTGAAGAAGAAGAAAGATAACTAAGGGGATGATTACTTTGGATAGTGTTTTTAATGAATATGATCAAAATAATAAATAAAGAGTGATCATGTCAACAAAAGAAGAAAACTATGAGAGATTCATGATTTACAAAGACAAGCTTCTAAAAATTAGTAAGATATGTTCTCTATTTGAGAGGCAGGCCTTTATTGAATTATGCAAAGAGTTCCATGACATATTTTCTATGGAATATAAATATTTTAAATGGTTTGATCCAATTTTAGCTCATCACCCATTGAGTTAGAACCTAGAGCTAAACTAGTCAGGTAGAAACAAAGGCTTATCAATCCCAAGATAGAGGAACTCATGAATAAAGAGCTCACTAAATTCATTGAGTCTATGATTATCTTTCCTATTAAACACTCAACTTGGGTGGCTAATATTTTACATATCTAAAATAATAATGGAGAGATAAAACTTTTTGTGGATTTTTGAGACCTTAATATAGTGTCTCTCAAGGATCATTATCCACTACCTTCAATGGAACAAATTTTTCAAGTTATTTCAGGTTCTCAACAATTTTCACTTCTTGATGGTTATTTAGGTTACAATAAAATACTAGAGAATGAAGAGGATCATTTCAAGATAGCTTTCACTACAAAATTGGGGACCTTTGCCTATAATAAGATGCATTTTGGTTTATCTAATGCTTAAGCTACATTTCAAAGTGAAATCGGCATGGATTTTAAAGGTTATATCAATAAGTTTTTACTTGTATACCTTGATATATAACTATTTTTTTGAAGGATGCTACTCCTCATATGAAACATTTAAGGTAGGTTTTTGATAAATGTAAAGAGTATGGAATATCCCTTAACCCAAAAAAGTGCATCTTTACTATCCATGAAGTTAATTTATTAGGTCATATTATTTCAAAAGAAGGCTCATATATTGACCTTAAGAGGATTGAGGCTATTCAAGGCTTGTCTTTGCCTCAACACAACAAATGACTTCAAATATTCTTGAGGAAAATAAAATTTGTAAAAAGGTTTATGCCAAGATTTACAACTATGGTAAAGCCTATCACATCCATGATCAAGAAGAACCAATCTTTTGCTTGGACAAAGAAAGGTAAGATTATTTTTGAGGCAATCAAGCAAGCAATTGTAAAATCTCCTACTCTACTAAACCTGAACCTTGCCAAACATTTCATACTCTATACCTTTGCTAACCTTGATACAATATTAGCTATTCTTATGTAAAATAATGATGAAGAGGTAGAATAACCAATTACATTCTTTAGCCAAGGATTGGAAAATTATGAGGTCAGGTATACATTTGTTAAGAAACAAGATCTAGCTATGATAAGAGGATTGAAGTTAAAATACATGGTTTTAAACAATAAGATACATATCATGGTTTCTCATCTTAGCACCAAGGAGTTTCTCCTAAGCAAAGACCTTAATGAAAAGAGAGCTGGGTGGATTACCAAAGTAATGGAGTATGATATGGATATTAAGGTGACAAACTTGGTAAGAGGAAAAGGTCTATGTGATCATTTAGCTTTATATTTTCAAGAGCCAAAAGAGGAAGTATTGATCAACCAAGTTCAAATTTAGACATAAGACATCATTAGTTTCCTTGAAAATGGTGGGTATCCCAATGGCTTGAACAAGTCTCAAAGGAGATATTTTAGATTATAGACCATTCCTTACTATCTTTTTTACAGTGTTCTCTTTAGGAAAGATGTGAATGGTGTACTATTAAGGTGTGTTAATAGTGATTAGTTTAATATACTACTAGAAAGGTTTCACAATGGTGTAGATGGAGGTCATTTCTCTCCTAGAATGACAATTGCAAAGATAATGAGGGCTGATTACTATTGGCCTAATGTTTTTAAGGAATATTACCATTGGGATAAGATGTGTCCTCAATGTGCCTTCTTTATATGAAAATAGAAACTTTCAGCCCTTCTATTGAATCCTATCTAAGTAGACTAGCCTTTCGTACAATGGGGCCTTGATTTCATTGGTATGATCAACCCTCCATCAAGTGCTAGAAACAAATGGATATTGACTTATAATGACTACTTAAAAATGTGGGTAGAGGATATTACATTGAAGGAGGAAAGTGAAAATGCTATCTTGGAGTTCTATGAGAACATTATAACAAGGTTTGGAGTTCCCCATGTTATCATTTCTGATAATTCACTTGCTTTTATAAGTGCTAAAACTTTTGATTAGGAAAATAGGAATGGAGTTTACTTGATTACCTCATCTAACTATTACCCTCAAGGTAATGGATTGGCCAAATCTACTAACAATAATCTCATCAAGATCATTAAGAACACATTGGAGAACAATCAAAGAGTATGGCACAACAAGTTGAAGATAGCCTTATGGGCTGATAGGATTACTCCTAAGAGATCAATTGGTAATTCTCCCTTTGTGATTGTTTATGGGAGAGAGTCTAGGTTATCCATATCTTAATAACTCCTTGCTCTATAACTTGCATAATAGATGGAACTACTTGGAAATAATCTAATGGAAGTCAAATTAATAGAACTAATGCAGTTGTAAGAAGCAAGAGATAATGCACACAAGGCCATGGATCACCACCAAGTACTCATAAAGAAGTCCTTTGAAAAAAGATTAAGTGCAAGAGTGTTCAAGCAAAGTGACTTGGTCCTAAAATGGGACAAGGATAGAGAAAAACCAAGATAACATACAAAGTTTGACACTTTGTGGAGTGGTCATTACATTGTTAACAAGTGTAAGCAAAGAAACTCTTTTCAGTTGACCAAGATGAATGGAAAAGATTTATGTATCCCTATGAATGGGATACATCTAAATTTTAGATATTAATCCTTGAAGGTCATGTTTTGTAAATAATATCTTAGATGTGTGTGTTTAGTCTATTTTTGTTTTGGTTTGTTGTTGTGTTCCCTAAGTTCCTTATAACACAAATGTGTTTCCTTCCTTTTGTTTGGTGTGTGTCTTTGCCTTTGTGCATGTGATCAACTAGCTTATGTGTTTTGTCATTTTTTGGGTGCCTATATGTGTGAATCCATGCCCAATGGAAATATTTAGGCAATTGATCTTAGGCATAGTAGGCATGCCACCCCTAGGAATCACCAAGAATGTTAGCCAATTTTTACACCCCAGTTTTGCATCTTTCATTTTTTGACAAAGTACAACATTCTTAATTTATTTTTTCCCCATAGAAAGTGTCAAGTGTTATTTATTTTGGAAGCCTTTGTGTTGTCTTTTTGTAAGTGTTATTTCAGTCTTTTTGTCAGGTGTTATTTCTTTTGGCAATGTTTTGATTCGGGTTTTTTGTTCAAGGCTCAAAGGAATTATTTCAAATTTTTTGTTTGAAACAAAAAGTCTAAATGAATTGGTCCATTTCAAGATTTTTGAAGGGACACTTTAAAAAAAATTGAAGGGTCTTTTTCTCATGGAAGTGTCCTTTGAAATTTTTTTGAAGGGTATATTTTCAATTGTCGAAGGATCTTTCTCTTGTGAAGGGACATTTTCAAAAATTCTAAAGGGACACTTACATAAATTCTGAAGGATCATTTCTCAAGCAAAGGGACACTTCTTTATCTTGTGAAGGGACATTTTCAATATTTTTGAAGGGTCTTTTCTTAGGAATTATTCCTTTGCATTTTTTCAATGGAATTATTTCAAACATTTTGTCTAAAATAATCTTTCCAAAAGAATTAGCTCTTAAGGGTTTTTTGAAGGAATTATTTCTCATGTGAGTGCCCTTAAAATGGTTTGAAAGGTCCTTTGAAAAAACACCAAAGTAACACTCTCAAAAAAATTGAAGGGTCTTTTTTGTCCAAACAAGCTTCAAAAATGTATAGTTCAAATTCTTTGAAAGACACTTTGAAAAAGTTGAAAAGGACACTTCAAAAAAGTTTGAAGGGTCTTTTCTCAGAAAAGTGTCCGATTTAAGATTTATGAAGGGACATTTCAAGATTGTTTAAGGGCATGTTCAAGATTTTTAAAGGTTCAAAATAAAAAGGTCCATGGGAAAATTATCCAAGAAGATGCCCTGAAGGAATGGTCCCAGTAGGTGATGGTTATATCGATGTCAACTTCAAGGTGATGACCTAGCCATTAGTGTTCAAATAGTGGGTCACAAGAAAATCATGATATGATTCATTTTTTATGGCCAATCAAAGGATGAAATGCTAAGGATCTTTTTAGGGTTTGAACATTTAACTTGGTCGAGATGGAATGAGTTTTCAAAGGATGTTTGTGGTCACACACACATGGAGCATGAATTCTAACAAATTCCATGAAAGCATACACATAGACTTGAAGTGATGCCTCTCCAAGGCCAATAAAATGAAAGTGTATCTTCCCTATGCTATTTCACACCACAGTAAGTTAGTGAGAGTCTATTAGCATCAATACAAATTGACAATAAGTGGACTCATTTGCATAACTGCATTAATCCCATTACTCAACTCAAAAATATCTTGTTTCTACTAGTGCAACCATTGGGGAAGCATCTTTAAGAGAGAAAGCTAGCTATGTAACCACTTGAGGTGACATGGATCAATTAAATGGCCCAAATGAGCATCATTTTAAAAGATGGTTATAGCTAAAGATGGAGACTCCTAATAGATTGATTTCTCTTTCTAGTAATAAAGGCCTACTTCCCTCACTTCCTTTTTGCTATAAATACAACCCTTGGGCTAGTGCAAAGAAACCACATAGTGTATGGTGAAGCCATACTAGATTGATGTTACATTCTACTTCTAAACATTAAGTATAATTCTATTTCTTTCAAGTTTTTGAATAATTGTCTAGGTGTATAAGAGACATATAGTGATAGTAAGTGATGATTTTACATCCTTCCATCCTTTATCCTTCATGCCTAAGCAAAATTTCTTAGTCCAATAGGTCATATAGATTGTGTTCAAGTGTGTTAAATTGTTATAAGTGTATAACTAATTTTGCAATGTGCAAATTTTGCCTTGTAGCTTATTTATCTTGTGTCATTTTACACATCTCACCTTTGTATTGAAATACTTGTGTTAGAACCCCTTAGATCTTGAAAATGGTTTGTATGTTTTGTTGTATTATGCGTTATAATATGATATTCATGTTGATGATAATCTCGGTGCATCACCAATCTTAGAGTAGGTTTCCTTTTACACAATTTCAAACTCTTTTCCTTTAAATCAAGCTAGTTTAGACAGAGGTTATTTTGTAAAGCTACATTCAAGGAGTTAGCCCTTTAAATCTAGAGGTTCATTTCCTCTATAAGCATACCCACATGCCTATAAATGTTCCAACATTACCCAAATCTGGAAGAGACTTGAACACTCTATTCTAGGGTGTAAGATTTGGAGACAACAGATATTTTGCCATATATTTAGGTAACAAGATCTACATAGTTTCATTGATGAAGTGTGTGCTTCTGTCACTAGTCAAATTGAGTAGACACCCATAACAACTTATGATGTTTTCCCATATGAACCTCATGGCTATGGTGGTTGTGTAGTATTTTATTGGAATTACTTTATCCCACTAGTGAAATAATTAATGGCCACTAAAATATATCTTGCACCTATGTGCTTTGTTGTGGGAGTGATCAACCCAATAAAATCAATGGCCCATTTTTTGAATGACACTTGGGAAAAAATGGGGATGATATGAATTTAATTCTAGTGGTTGGGATTTCCTATGCACTGGCATATGTCACATGCCTTGGCACAATATTTTGTATCTTAGAATAGACTTGACCACCACAAGCCTGATTTTAATACCTTACACATCAGTATTTCTCTAGTATAATGGCCACTAGTTATCCCTTTATGTGCCTTGTGTAAAATGGAGTCCCTTTCATTTTTAAAGACACATCAACATAAGAACTCATCTTGGCCTAGTTTGTACAGTTCCTTGCTCATGAGATAAAAGGGGTGGCATGAACTATGATCTATTTCTTCTCTTTGGTTATCATAGTCTAGGGTGTAGATCTAAATGTTAGAAAATTGAATATCTCTACCATGTCCTCAGGGACATGCTATAATCTATAGAGTTTTACATCTAACATGTCATCCTTGATTGATGCTATCGCATCATCAGAATCTATGTGGGATAAATGGTCTAGGCTTGAGTTCTATTTTCTAGGCTTGATGACAACTAAGAACTGTAACTTTTGAAATAGAACTATCCATCTACAAATGTGCCCATGGAAAATTGGCTTGTTTATGAGGTACCTAAGTGCCTCACGGTCCATGAAAAATATGAATGGGGTCACCAATAATTATTTCCTAAATTTTTTTAGGGTGTAGACCATGGCCAATGCCTCACGCTTAGTTATTGTATAGTTTTGCTTTGTTTGGGTTAATTTTTTGCTTATGAAGGAGATGGGATGATCTATTTTTATTTATTAGGTTGTGCCAAAATGGTGCCAATTTTAGAGCTAGATGCATCAACATGGATTTGAAATGGGGTCATCTAGTCAAAAAATTATAAAATAGGCATGCGAGCCAATTTGAGCTTTAAAGTTTCAAAGGCATCCTCTTACACTGTGCCCCAATAGAATGGGCCATCCTTATGAAATAGCTCCTCTAACACTGCCATAATATTTGCATAGATCCTTGTGACTTTCCTATAGTATTTTTAATGGCCTAGAAAGGTGGGAATGTATTTCTACATTGAATCGGTCTAGAGCTAAATGATTATTGCAATCTTCATGGGATAGATGAGTAGACCATATTTTTAGATGATGTGCCTAAGAAAGGTTCCAAATGGTGTTGTGAATATGTAATTATTGAGGTTAAAGTATATGTATATCTACTTACACTTTTAAAACATTAGGCACAAGTTATCATAATGGTCCTTGATGAGCCCATACATAGTCCAGTCATCTAGGTACACTTGGAGGAACTTGTGGATGAAGTCCTTAAATGTAGTAATCACCACTCTAGAGAACATGCTTGGTGCATTATTGAGTCTAAGGGGCATAATGTTATAAGTTAAAAAACCCCATTTAATGGAAATTTTTTTTGGGGGTTTGTCCTCTTCTTTAATTTGTATTTGATGCTATCTAAAAAACCCATAAGTGAAGGTGTGTATCTCATAGCTTATGATGTCATCTGTGACTTTATTCGTAAATGGAGTTAGGAAGGGGTTAATGATGTAAGTAGTGTTAAACATTCTATAACTTACACAAATTCAAATTCACCCATCCTTCTTGATGATAATAACCATGAGGCTCACCCATTTAGATTCTTGTATTAGGTAGATAATGTTTGTGATTAGCATACCATCAATCTTCATCTTGACCTTGGCATAGATATTGGGGTTCATTATATAGGGGTGCTTCTTGATATGTCTCATACCATCCAAAAAATGTATACTCATCTTCCCAAGGGGTGGGTGGGTGCCCTTCATGTCTTGATAATTTCAAGGGAACAAGTATTAGAATTCCTTTAGGAGATCCACAATTCATACCAGTTTCATGTCAAACCATTATGAACTTAGAGTATCCATCTTTGGTTTCCCTTATATGATAATGTATACCTTGGTAGTCTTGAGTAGCACATGATAGATCTCATTCATATTTTGATGGGAATCCTCAACTTTCCTACTCCCCTCAGTTATCTCTATGAAAAGATGAGTTAGGTCTTCTTCACCAAGGGTGTTATCCTCTATTTGGTGTATTAGTTTTTTCTTTCCTATCAAGGTCATCCAATTGTGATCCTTATGGGTTTCATCATCTTCTTCACTCAAGTCATTATTGAGTGCCTAATCCTTAAATAAAGTTAGGATAACCAATCCTTTTTCACTGAACATGTCCTTTAAGTGCTCCTCTAGGATTACAGTGTCCTTGAACAATTCCATTTAAATTACTTGAAGTGGCTCAATCAATTCTAGGTTCTGTGAAGAAAAAGATAAGGTGTGCATGAACCTCTCCTTGAGTGCATCCTAATTTTTTATCTTGTGACACATCTTGTTAACAACATATCATAATCATTCCCATGTCTTTAAGGTTCTGTAGAAGGTGTGTACCCATAAGTTCCTTGGGGTATTTGTGTTGTAATCAATCCAAGTTTATTCACATAAGCATACATGCACTATTGGGTCTGAAGCACCAGAGTATGAAGAAATGTCTAGATCGTTTTTACTTTTCCCAAATCTAGTGTATATTACTACTTTAACCTCTTATCAAGCTGGTAAGATAGGCCTTTGCACTACCCACCAATGAGTGGTAGTGATCCTTAATGTATACACCAATGCACCCATCTTGTCTACCTCATTTAAGATGTATGACTTAAGGTTATAAACATATTATTTTATAGGATTTATCACCTCATACCTTGGGAATGTGGAAATTTTTCATTTTTTTAGGTGGAATGCTCTCTTTCCCTTATTTCTATTATAAGTTACCCATCTATTATAAGTGTAATTAATCTAGAGCCAACCAGTTCTCATAGGTTTTGGCACCTTTTTACTCTCTAAATGGTACCTTCGACCAGTCATCTCATAAGATTCTTCAACCCATCAATTATAAGCAACATTGGTGGTGTCCTAGGTCAACTATCCATCATCCTAATAAATCTCTCCTTGGTCATTAGGGTTGAGAGTCTCAGTGCATTACAACATGATGTTGTAGATATGGTTGATCTCATCCTCTAGATCATCACTTTCTACATGGGGGGTCCTTGGTCACTTGAGAGGGGGATCACTACCATATCCTTACCATTTTTAAAGGTTAGATAACACTTATTGAAGCACATATTATTATTATTCATGTAGCACCATGGTCTTCCCAAGATCATTGGATAATTATCTTATTTAGCCAACTTGGTCACTTCAAAGTTAGCATGTAACTTGACACCCATGATATCTACAATGGCACTTTTTAAAATTTTGATTGTTTACATTTTGAATTTGTTGGCCATGAAAATTACATGAGGAGAAGGCCTCAAATATGGACTATCCATCTTTTCCCATGTGTTCTTTATTAATATATTAACCTCAACACCTATGTCCATGAGGACCTCATATATAGATCATCCATCAATGATGGAATTCACCAGGAGTTCTTGATCATACTCTACATTCTATGTATGCCTAAATTATCATGCCTTTTCCATGCATGACATAATGACTTCAACTAGATTATATCCTGCATGCTCTAAAAGTAAGTTATTTAATAGAGGAAGTATCCCTTCTATCTGTAGGAGGCACAATATCTCCATTAGATCTTGTACCTTAGCCTCTTATCTATCTTAATTTTTTTTTGAGGTAGAAGCTTGTGATTTTAGGTCTTGCACTAGTTGGAGCTCCCCTTACAGGTTTTGAATCACACACACAACTTGTTATAATACATCTTTCTAGTATGCAAGGTCTAGATAAGGTGCAACTTTGGGTTTAAGCCATGTTATATAGTTAGTGCAGATATATTACCCATATTTTAGGCACAACTCTAGTATTTGCACAATTGTTAGTTGAGTGGTGAATTGACTATGAGTAGTTTCTTTCACTTTGATGGGCTTTGTGTGGGTCTATTATGCCTTTAGACTCCAATTCTACACTTTTGGATCATGCTTGATCATTTCTACACCCTTGTCTATGATAGGTCAACCTTAGCTTAATTTATTTTACAAGTCAGGGCATTCCTCAACCTTGTGTGTTCCTTGACAATACCCACATATTGGATGTATAAGGTATTTATGCTAATAATTCTCTATTGAACCATACTTGTAACATGAACATAGTGGGAATATTACTCTAACACATCCTCCACCTCACCCTCTAATGTCTCTTTACATTCTATAGCCTACATTCTATTAGCCATATCCCTCATTTCCTTAGGTCACCTACCCTCTAACTAATATAGTTTCCTATTTTACACCTCTCTCCATATTTTTGCACATCTCATTGATCATGTGTAAATAATTTATAGTATGAGTATAAGTGTCACATAACAAAAAAAATATGGTTGTGTTAACCTAACTATTGCATTGTAACAAAGGGTAGCTGCAAACATCATGTGCTTTGTGACAAACTTTATAGCTTAAAATTAATGTGCATACATTCCTTCGAGGGTATTTATTCTTGTTATGTCCTTTTGTTTAGTAATCAGTGTACCATAATTTGCATTGAGTATCTTGCACTGAACTACTGATAAGATTTTGGAGTTAGATAGCCATGGATGCAATCTATGCCTCCATGAATGGGTTAATTCCAATATTAACATTCTTGTTTGCCTCAGATTTGTGCATGGATTCAATTTATTCATGAGGGTCAGTGAATGTCTTCATGGATAGTGCTCATTATAATGGTACTACTAATCCTCCAATGAACCATTTTTCATGATGAGAGGGTTGAATGTCATAAGAAATCTTGGAAAGAAGTGTCTTGAATCTATCATCATTCAGGTGCATGCATTTGGAGATCCCTTGATTAATTTATTTGAGTGGTGATAATCTACTATTCAAACTTAGGTATGTCAAATTATTTTAGGAATGCTTCCTTCAAGGTGTCATAGTCAATCATAGACTAGTTAGGGTCAAATTTCCTATACTAGGTATGAGTGTGATCAAGTAGAGTTATCATGAATTATGTTGCCTTACACTCTGATTAAGTTATACCCCAAGTGTACCATTGTAGTTAAATTTTATCACATGTTTTGTATCATTTTCCATGCTATGGTATTCTAGTAAGTGCATGGCCATCTCATAGTAAATTTCATATGGGGGGTGTTGGCATCTGAGGCACTTACCCCTTGGTACTTATCCTAATGGTGGTCTCTAATGCCTCCATTGATAAGGTTAGGCATTAGCCCTATTTTTACTATCGATGTTGTAGATGATGAAGTTAATGTACTATTGAATTGTGGTACCAAGCCACTTCTTATAGGCTATTACCTAGTTTGTGTAACTAACATTGGATAAATTGGAATACTTGTGTTCATGTTTTATGTTGTCGAGCTAGCACCCAAATGTATATAGGTATCCTCACTTAACTCTTCATAAGGAATAACTTGTTTAATCAAAAAATTATATTCCAAGTCTACAAAATGGTTAATTTATGTGGATAATAGGGTTAGTTATCACTCTTATTTCTTCATGTGGGGGATCTAGTGTTATAGGTTCAAAGGGGGTATGCACTTCTAGCACATCTTTAGTGGTAAATTTTGTAGGGACCCAATTCATTCTTCACCCATTAATAGTTAAACTCAATTTATGGCTTCATTATTCCTCTCTTTGCACTTCTACAATTTAAGAGATCCTTCCCCATGCCCTTCCCATTTGCTATGGGTTCTCTTGGTACTTACAAGTTTTAGATCCTCCATTAGCCTACACTTCCTCTTATTATAAGTCTATCTCCTAATCTCTAAGGTGTTAATCTAATCATCCCCTTCTATTGTGCTTCACCTATTCATCCCCTTCTTCCCCATTATACTTCTCATACATGAAAGTACTTAGTCTTCCATTCTCAAAGTTTCAAATTCATAATCCACCATCAATTTCTTAAGCTCTACATTAGACTCTTTCAAAAATGTGCCTCTAGGCTCATGTAAAAATTGATATTATACTTCCTTAGGGAAAGATTATGTTGATACTATGAACTCAAGCACATAACTATTCAACGCTCCTTACCACCATTTATTTGCATCTCTAGTTCAAGTGGCATTTAGGTTCTCAATCCTTTCTAGGTGATCTTTCATCTACTCAAGGTGTTATCCATAACATTTAATTCTATGGGTTGCATAGCTAGCCAACCATAAATACACATGCTCAAGTAGTATGAAAAATAAGATCTCATTCTAAGTGTCATACAGGTTGTTCTGAATGTACTTCCTCAATTTTTGTCTTTTATAGGATGGATGCTTTAGCACAAATTTGTCTTCCACATATTACAACCAATGCTTGATGTTCTCGAGAGAGAGTCAAAGCATTATTCTATCATACCATTACAATAAAAAAATTCAACATGGGTCCCAAAAATAGAACCAAAATGTTATAATTTAATTGGGGTTTTACTTCATTTACTCTATCCAGCACTTATATATTTGTTCCAAGTTGGTTCTTGACTCATTACAATTAGGCATAAATAAGGTATGTTCCTTTAGTGATAAACATTTATCACTTGATTGTGATGGAATCAATTCACATAAGGTGCAAGACTTATATAGTTACCCAAAACATAAAAGAGAAATAATTGGGGGCCATGTTGGGATATTTATGCCATGGTGTAACTCATTCTTCATAGGACTTGGTCATTACAACAATTGTGCTAGTAGGTTTATTGGTGAAAGTTATTTTTAGGCTAGTGGTCTATAGGTACAAGCCTATTTGGGGACTTAGTTCTAGCCATAGGGTTGCATGCTTATATTATGTTGGTTTTATTAGCTCACAGGTACAAGACTTTGTTCTTTTAATCTTAGCATCATCCAATGCTTTTAGGGGTCAATGAAATTCTTTAGATAAATTTCATACTAGGTTTACACTTCATGCATGGATATCATTGTTGGGAATGGGTTCTTATCTACACTTAGGCTATTTTAATGAGTATGTTGACGTCATCTTTTACATAGGGAATCCATTAATGACTTCTTATATAGCTTTGATAAACTTAACATTCATTTATTGAAGTTATACCATTATAACTATTGCATTCATTTTACATTCAAAAGATATTAACCAAAGGCATAACCAAATCAAGCTCAAATAGATGCAATAACACTCTTCATTAAGCAAAGTCTAATTAAATAGAGTACATGATAAGAAAACTAGAGAAAATACTTAGCTAAAGCTACTAACAACCTAGAGGCTCATACAAAATCTTAGTCATTATAATATGGAGCCTCAAAGGCATCCATGTTGTATCTAACACTAATGATGTCTCTAGTATTCTAACTTGATTTCTCTAGATTTTTGTTACATCAACTCACATACCCTTTCTCACTAGATTAAATTTAGTTTTATAGTAGATAAGAGCATCTTCATGTCAGGGTAGAGGGCACATGTCAAGTGTTGAGCTATAGCTTTGGTTGATCATTCTACCAGCTCTATCATCTTGCACCCTTTGGGTAATGATCATGTACAACCACTCAATAAGATTCCCTAAAAATTTGGGTGTCAATTAATTGCCTACCAATTGGTACTAGGTCTACGATGATTCCTCCAAATAGCATAAAAGATACCAAAAAGATAATCATACCAAGTGATTGCCTCATGCTGAGATATTTGCTAAGTTGGCACATATCCATACTTAGCCAAAATAGGGGCCCAACATCAATTCCAACTTTAAAAACAATCAATATTGAGTGATTTGATCACCTTAACCATACTAAAAGGTAATCTAACTAATGTAATAGATTAGCTCAATAAAATTCATAAAATTTTATGAGGTATTAATACGAAAAAGTTTGTGATATGGTAACAATACATAAAAGATTTTTGGAATCTGAAATTGATTTAGATTTTGCAATATTAGTCACAAATTACATAGCATATGCACCTTAGATATGTCTCATGCTGAAATTATATATAACAATAGTACCAATGTATATAATTCTACCACAAATTTGAATCTGAATCATATAAATATGAGATTTAGCTAATTTGGAAAAAAATTTAAGTGTGGAAAACATGCTTCCAAAGCATGCCACCATTAGACATAGATAAATCTAAAATCTGATATAAGTACCAATGTGGAGGTCATGTTTCCAAAACATACCCATACTATAAACTAGAGATACTCACTATTTAATAGGTGTGGAAAACATGCTTACAAAGCATACCCCACTAAATTTTAGAATTTTGAATGTGTGGAAGCCATGCCTATATGACATGCCCTCAATAAATCTAAAAATTGGTATGAGTACCATATACTGAATGAATGTGGAGAACATGCTTCCAAAGCATACCCCCACTAAATCTAAAAATTGTGCCAAGTGTGGAGTACATACCTCTATTACATGCCTCCACTAATATTCCCCCTATAAAGTGAGGGAAAGATAGGAATTGATAGTTACCTCACCTCAAAAGGATAATAAAACTATATAATATGTGAATGTAACCATTTAGCATATGGAATTGAACATGTCAATGTAAATGTATCATTAAAGTGGATAGAATCATTGTGATTATATGTATTCTTAAGATGCATGATAAAGATCATGGAAACATCTAGATAGTAAAAATACAATCTCAAAAAGAAAATCAAACACACACATAAGAACACTCAAAAGCAAGTTAAAAGGCAATGGTCCAAGGAGACTGCAAACAAGGAGCATGTTCAAATACCACATAATCAAAGGGACATGACTTAGTCAAATTTCCATAAAAATGAAAATAATATATTTAAATGTGTATACAAAAAATAATGACATATGAAAATGTCAATGCAAGCATACATAGGCATGATAATTTCAAGCAAAGGAGAATATTCAAATGCTCAAACAAGGAATACAATAAAAAGTCAAGACACTTAAGAAAGTACATAAATTAAAATATAAAAAACCAACATAAATATGTCATAGTAGCCCATGGATAAAATGTGTTAGGAAAATATGTCAAGTGTATAGCATATCAAGTACCCTATGTAATATATAATCATAAATAATAGGCATATGTAAGTACATATGTAAGCTCAAACATGATAAGGTAGTGTGATCATCAAATCATATAACCTATGTGTATCAAGATTAAATAAGTACATGCCTCTAATGTGTATATGACATGAGCAGAAGGAAAACCCAACATCCTAAATAGGAATGTATTATTTATCTGTATATGTCTATATCACACTTAAGTATAAGTGTGACATATATGCGTATATAGGATTAACTGAGTATGTTATCCATCAACATGTAACTAACACATGGATGCCAAGGAGACAATAGAACATATAGGTGCTAAAAGTGATTTTGTATTTTTGGATGTTTTTTAATTTTTTGGTATTTTTGGTATTTTTGACTGGGAAAGATCATCCTATGATGCCATCAAATGGATGGTCATAGATATCTTCCATTGTGAATCTAGTGTAATACCCCATTGACATTGTTAGAGAGCATGTGTAGGTGTAATATATATCATTGTGGTATCAATGGTGATCTATGTATGTAAAATAAGATTACGTGGTCATGAAATAATAGTAGAAGTAATGGAAGTAGGGGTTCCTAGAACCCATCATTGAGTGCTTATTTATTTCTTTGGTGTGGCAATAATATGTACATTTTTAGGTACTATAGATATTTTATCATGGTGTCTAGTAGAAGATGTGGATTCCATGGAATCCATTGTATGTCTCTGATGTATGGTCTCTCAAGTAAGAGTTATTTATTAAAGGGGATTACCTATTACTTACCATTTTGTAATGAATTGTCCTTAACAATCTTGATAGATATTTGAATGACACCCAATGTTTTATTTGAATTTTAGTGAACCACTTTATTGGTTACCATATCTTCACACATTATAGAGTAATCTATGAGGGTTGGATCTATATCTTTCCAACTCAATCATCTACATTGATTCTTCAAATTAAGACTTGATCACTCTCAATTTAACACTTCTCCACAGGTCACAACAAGGGGGCATGCACATATCCATGACAAAGATAAAGTTTATATATACACTTAGGTATCACATTTCATTTTCTCTAGTAATTTATTCGTCACTATAATAAAGGGGGTAAATGTAGACACTAAAATTTAATCAATAAATTCTTGATAATGTGTGTCCTTAACATATTCACCTTGGTTGGTCAACTTGCAATTTTGATAACAATTTATCAATATGAAAGATTTCAAATTATTTCAATTACTTAGAACATCTTCTAGAATTCCCTCATTTATTCCTATTCATCCCTAATCAACATATTTATTTTAAAAGTCCTCTATTCATTCTAGGCAAGTGTGCACTAGGTAGAGAGGGATGCATTATGAAACTTTCCACTAGTGAAAACTTGTCTCCCATACTCTAATGGCTAGTTTTTCAAAATGAAACACTTTGTAATAGTTTTATTATACATGAAAATAGGTTAGTTATCATAAACCATTCAAATATTCTCCTATAAGATTACATAAAGTGTCTCACTTAAAACCCCTGGTTACTCTATCTATCACTCTCTTACAAAAACCATTTCAAAATCATCTATCTATTTATAAAAAATAACTAATATAATTATGTATTAATACAATCATTGGCCAAGTTAACATTGTTTTCTTTTAGGTTGAGGACATCCTTTATCAAACATTCTAAAAAAGTTTACTATTTATATCTATATGATCTTTCCTAAAGGGATAACTACATCAACTAGAGGTCCAATTGGACTATGTAGGAAACACTTAGTCAACAAAGGGAGTTTTTAAGGATAGCTTGACCATATTCCAATTCCCCACTTTTTCCCTTAAGCATTTGATTTTTTTGTGTCCTTGTGCAGGCTAGTTTTTTTATTTTTTAGGTGATCTAATCATCCAAATAGGATTCACATAAAATTATTTAATCTTCAAATAGAGGCATGTCAATCCAAAATTTTATATTTAGCACATAATCAACACAAAGTCACACTAGCAAATAATGATGCATTGTGACCCTATCTAGCTATTATCCACTTATTTTAGAATACAAAAAGGCACTATTTTGAATTAATATAGTATTTGAAAGTTTTTATAAGAAATTTTAGATAGGCAAAAATAGTGCATGAATAACACAATTTAAATAAATTAGTTTGTAAAGACAATTCTCTAACCCTAACCCTAATTTACAATTTTTAGCTATTTACAACTTTTCTAAAATTTTTATATCACCTTTTTTTTATAGTAAGCTATGTTATTTATCTTACTATATTAGATTTCAAGTTAAAATCACTTTAAATTTAATTTCATTTCTAATTAATTCTAAGGGTAAACATTTTGGTGAACCCATTTTTAGAATAAAACATTGCTTGTCTTACTTGTTGATTTATGTGCTAGGGTTTTAGTTTAATTTTGTAAATTCCTAAAACTAAAATAATACATTACTCAACCTTGGATATTATCTATAACATAATATTAAACTTTTTAAACCTTAGATTAATTTGACACTGAAAATTTTTATCTTGTCACCTCAGATAAATATCAACAAAGAGGCTCCTTATTTTGACTATGGATTGAATTTTGTTGTCTCCTGAACACAAAAATCTTTCACTTTTCCTTTTAAATTTATTTTCATTTATTTTTTATTATTTTATAAAAAAATTCTATTAATTTTAAAACTATTTAACGATTGTCATGAAGGGAAACACAATATTTTATTTATAGACATCATGGCATGAGGGGTTTACCCTAATACTCATAGCCATTGTAAAAATCTAAACATAGACTTTGTTTTTCAACCTCATGGTATTTTAGAAGCACCTAGGATTCTCTTATTTAAACCAATAATAAGGTATACCATGCATCTAATTTTTTAGTACACAAGTAAGTGATCATCCCCAATAAGTTACTCTCAACTTACCCTCAAAGCTAAGTTTAGTAGTCTATGGGTATGGTTTTGCCTCCATAGTTAGTGTTTTTAAATATTAAGATGGCACTTTCCAACAAATGATCAAGTATATCTAATAGTATAAAAATCATTGAAGTTCCTTTTCTATATCACCCTCTTATCTTTGATTTTTACTTGTACAATCTTCTTAGATTAAAATCTTGTTTATTTAATTATTGTATTCACAATGGGTGTAGCATAAATATGCTATTAAAATTTATCACATAGAATCATGAAATTTATTATATCATCTAATTTTCCTTGATAACATGTTATTCATTATGTATTTTTAAGGATTCCATAGAAATAAATTAAATAAGATCTTTCTCCTAATTCATCTCTTCCTCTTAATATAAATGTTTTTTTCACCTCATCTTGTACTTTAGTTGTACCTATTATTTTTATCAAATCACCACTAACTTTTAAAAAACATGTATTTGACCTTAAATATCTACAAAAAATATAATTATTCTATGAGACAAGGAGTAGGTAAGCATGCTCAAGACATTATTGATCCTATTATGTTTTTTCATGATAAAGGTAGAGTAGGCCTTGGTTATACATAAGATTCAACCTATTGTCGAAAAGGTCATGATATGCCATCTCATGAGATCATACCATTTATTTACACTAATTTCTCTACCATATAATCTAAGTTTATTCTTATCGCCACTATACATCAAAGAACTTGTGCCCTACCCTTTGCACCTCCTTCTAATTCCCTTAGCCTAACCTTATCATATACTTTTCTATACCTCTTATTCATCCATAACTTATTTTATAATCTCAATACCATGTTGTTCAAACTAGATGTGGATGACTTCCCTTAGCTTCTCAGCCTCGAACACCTATTTTAAAATATTCCTCCACCCCTTTCCAAAATTCATGAAAAGCTTTCCAATCTAAAGGGTATGATCTCATTGAGTAATTGTGTAACACACCACCCCATATTTCTATTTTATAGTCATCACAAAGGGTAAATTATTATAAATGTATTCTTAATGATATGTTAAGAGATAGTACTATTCATGTAGACACACAACTAGTTTTGTTTTTGTTTATTATGAGCACCTTCAAAGATATTGGTAGTATTATTTCTTTTTTTAATAAGGATATACCCCCAAAACACATTATTGATTGGAATGTACCATTATTAATACAATTTTAAAATCATGGGAAGTTTATTAAGAGGGTTTTAGTTTTAAATGGTTCTAGAATAAATTCATGCACTTAGGCCTTCATACAAAAATTAGGTTTTAATAAGAGTAATATTCAAAAATTTGAGAAACATATACATAACTTTGATAATACTTCAACATCAATATTAAAAATCATCACACTAGATATACTAGTAGGTCCTAAAATGGTTTCTATTATCTTCCAAGTTGTTATTATTCAATTACAATATAATATATTATTGGGACAACCTTGGATTCGTGTTATGGGGGTTATACCATCTATAGTTTATAGGTGCATCAAGTTTCTATATGATTCACATGATTATAAAATTCCTACTAATGATAAATCATTTTGATATTGTAAAATCACACAAAATAATAAAGTCTCCTTCCATGAACTTGGCCACCCTATTCTTATTGCATATGTAATCACCTAAAAATGACACTTGAGTGCTAATAGTGCTACTTGAGACCACCTATCCCTAGATTATCCTTAGACCTATCTTAGGGCCTATTTTCACACTTATCTAGCCTTTGTGTGGGCCACATGTATCCCTATTCATCCCTAAAGTAGTCCCAGAGGTTATGCCACATGGACAGTAGCACCATAATAGGGACAATAACACCACATGGTGTTCGTGTCCCAATTTTGGTAATATCTTTTCAAATCTTAGACCTTCTAGGGTTAGACTAGACCTATTTTAACACCTACACAAGCACCTAAATAATATATATACATGAATTTTATCCTTATAAAAACTAGATGGAAATGAGATGAAAATTACACATACAAACTTAGAACAAGTTATACACAGTAAAGATTATCAATCCCTATTCTGCCCTACTTCAATATAATACTATCATAACATTCCTAATATTAGATTACTCATATTTCTAGTCTCAAGCACATTCAAAACACTCAAGTCTACAATCATACTAGGTTCACTTGCACTTGCACCAACACTTAGGTGGGGAGAACTACATTGAGATTGATCCCTACTTATATTATTGGTATGTAGGCAACTCTCATCATAGCAGGGTGTTGAAGATGTCCATCCTACTGAACTAACAAACACACTTTTTAGCTTGTATCAACCAAATTCCTCAACAACATGGAAGATTAGGGTTTTCTCATAAAATTAGTAAAAATAGGTCATTTATAGGGTTTTAAAACTCATACACATAGGAACAAGCTTGACAAACCCAGACACATGTGCACCTAGAAGTTTGGAATAGCTATAAATAAAGGAAACTATCATCAAAATAGGGATACCAGCACCATATGGAACTACTATCCAATTAGGGAACTACTATATAGGAGGGTTTTCAACACCTAGATCATATTTGTGACACTTAGACTAAATTTTACCTTAGTTTTTAGCCTCCATATCTTCTATCTTAGTCATTTTCAAGATAAGCTCTTATTTACATTATTTATTGCTATTTTTAAAAATGTCAAATTTAGTCAATTTTGTAACAAATTAGTGGCTGTATTTATTACATATTTCTATCCTTATTGACTATACTCATACCTTTAACAACATAGGATTTACATTCAACTAAGTCCTAAAAAATTAAAATATTTGGTGAACCTTGCTTATTTCAAATACTATTTAAACCCTAACCCGAGATGTTTTTAGGGTTTGTATCCTTTTTGTTTCTACGCTCAAATATTAGTTCTAAAATCTTAGATTTGATTTAGTATTTACTTATTTAATTAATTTAAAGGTTTAAAATATACAATAGTTTATTTTCCTACTCCCCAAACTATAATGGTAGAATTCAACAATCGATTTGATGAAACCAATAAGAAATAATTGAAATATTTTTTTTACAAATGTTCATATATGAAAGATGACCTCATAAATATTATCCATAGAGAACTTCCAAAATTAAATAATGGTCAATATTCTACCCCCTAGATAATAAAATTATTACACCTACTTTGGGGTCAAATCAGCTAGCATAATAACCAATTTTAACTCAACAACCTTCAGTGATAGCTACACATCCTATGTATAGTCATTATTTCTAGATGTACAATCCCTTATGCATTAGGTTCATTATTTATAGGCTAAGGTGTTACATCTTGAGCAGGGAGTAGCTAGGCCATCACATGCCTTAGATTCTCATGTTCTATTACATACACCTTTGGCACATCACATACTGGTAACTCCTTTTCCAAATAGATTCATGGCACTTAAGCTTACATTGTATAATAGTAAGGGTGATATAGAGCACCATCTTTGATCTTTTCATGTAGCCTGTTTAGACTACATGTCCAATGATTGGCTCCTCACTAAGTTGTTTCCACATAGTCTAAAGGACGATGCCTTATAGTGGTTCTATGATCTACTAAATCAATATATCACCATATTAAATCCATTGGAAGATATGTTTCTAGCACACTTATCAATAAATGCTAGTGATAAGATCTCATATGTTCAAGTAGCACTACTGAAGAAAAAATCAAATGAGTCCATTAAAGAATACATCTTGCAATATAAGACTATATTGGCCAAGTTGACAACCACCATGGTATATAGAGGTATCCACAACATATTCAAATAGATCCTACTACTATCATTACATGAAGCTATATTTTTAAATAAGTTTTGTACCTTCACAGACTTATACTACACAGTGAAAGAAAGAGAAGTCAAACTTATCTCTATGGGCAAACTGAAATATACAAATGGATTGGAATCAAATACTAAGATTTTTAATAAGCCTTCATAAAAGGGAAGTTACACTAAAAAAAGAGTGATCCAAATGCCAAATTTGATAGAGCTTCAGAGCCATCTCCTTGCCTAGTTTTATTAGCTCCTTCACGAAGAGTTTTTACTAACTTCACAGAATCAATATCATGTGTTTTAAAATAGTTCTTGGAATGCAATGTCATATCTCTCCCTCCCATAAAATAGGTTGATATGACATGTCCTATTATAAAAATTTATGATTCCAAAGCAATCTAAGAATATCATAGGGTAGTAGGGAATAAAACTAATATATGCATCAGTTTGAAACATAAGCTACAAGATTTGGTAGAGTCTAAAATTATTGATATGGGCATACCCACAAAGGCACCCAAAGTTCAACAAATAAAATCTAAGGCATTGAAAATATTCTCAGATCTATTTCTAAATAATACAAAAAATGAGGTAGGGGTACTTTAGGTGTTCACTACATGTATCAAAAACATCCCCCACTAGCATCATATCATACTACTATAGAGGATGCACTCCCCCTATATCATTGGTGTGTACCATACTATAGTTATAACTAGACCACTCATCACATTCTTAGAATAGGAGATTATTGATGATGATTTAGATTTATATGAATTTTTTGTATGAGCCTACATAGATCATCATCTTATTCAAAGTGTTATGGTTGATAATGGGTTAAGTATTAACATGTGTGTTATCACACTTATACAAAATTTGGGGTATTAAGTGTAGGATACATCTCCTAAAAACAAAATTATTTGTCATTTCAAAGAGATTGTACTTAAACTACAAGTGGGACCAACACATGTGGCCACTATATTCTTAGTAGCCCCTAGTGCAGACACATTTGACATGTTATTAGGTAGGCCATGGATACAATAGTTATGATACATACCATTTACCATGCATAGATGCCTCAAATATATACATGTAAATTAGGTGACCATAATTAAGGGTATTTCATATGAGTATCCTCTACCTATCCCATAGATAATTACACCATAATTACTAGTTATAGCTCAGTTACTAATTATAACTCTAACCATAGTTCATATCAGTACACCACAAAGTTCAGATGAGCCACCAGTGTAGGAGAGTTATACTCCTATAGTGTTTCCACATAAGCATACTCTCCCATAGAGACCATTATTAGAGAGACCCCTACATAAGAGATATATTACACATTTTGTAGGGCCTCCCTCTATTCACTTTCTTCTGAGATCAATATTATTGAGTTCTTAGGGTTCTCAGCACATGGAACCTATGCTAGCTATAACATATTTTACCAGATGGGTCCTTAAGACCCATATAGTTCATAGGACACCATAATCAGTTTCACAAATTCTTAGTACCACTTCACAAGTAGTACCAACTATAGATTACTTAGTATAATAGATTATAGGACCTTAGTTACCTTTTCATATAAAATACATGATCACTATTCCTTTTTTTCACATAAGCCACATTGATAGTGATTCTCCCATAAGACTCATTGGTTAGTATTATTTTCCCTCATTGTACATACTTTAATTATATCTTTCTCCTTATACATAGTTTCAATTTCATGTTATTTATACATAGATTATATCCATCCAATACAAAAAAAAAATTAAAACACAAAAACATTCAAATATTTACTCAAAAAACATAAAATTATAGATTGTATACATTGCCACATTTACATTTCTTATATTTGACAAACATTACATATGATATCTATCTTAGTATAGTCAATTTTATCATTAATACATGCTTCACTTGTTCTTTTCGAGTGATTGTAGATTTCTACATGACTTAGGTCCACTACACTTATCTAGATTTGTTATTATCTACCCATTGGGGGCATATACATAGATACATGGGTTCTTCATTTGACACATTTTCCCATTTAGGGGCACCCTATACATATATTCAATTTTTAGGTTACATATTTATATACTCTGCATCATAGCTTTAACATTGTTATATATTGATATTGATCATGCTACACTTAGATTTTTTTTTGTTACTACTACTTTAGACTCATTATATGTACATGTTGGATCTTACATAGATTTGTATTACATTTTCATGTTTACTTTCATTTCTATCTTTCCTAGTTTAGACTTGATTGTATATCTATGCTTCTTCTATTCAAGGGAATTTGAATATGACATTGATCTTTACATCTATGCCACTTATTTTCATAGTATGTACAATTTAGAGATGTGCCCATGTCCTTATGTGTGCTTTCTTGATTGTATGTGCATACATTTGAACATGTCCTTCTATGTGGATATAATCCAACTTGCTTATTGTTTACATATGTGGACATTTGAACATGCCCTTGTATGTCTTGATTTATAATATTTAGTGACATGTGTCCATATCCCTTGTATTGTGACCTCTTGGCATAATTTGCATGATTTAGGTGTGGTATGTTTATGATTTATTGTAAGAATTATCACCATGACACTTGTATCTTACTTGATACACACTCTAGTTTTAGATTCATTAGGGACCACATGAATCTACCCTTCCTACTTGGGTGTTGTCATGGACATAATGTCTCATCCCCCTAGGTAGATTCTCAATTATACTCATAGTTATTATTACATACATTATTATATCTATCTTGATAACCTTGTGAATTATAGATATAACATACGTCACACATTACAAATTTATACTTAGATTATATTACATTCTTATGTTATGTATAAACATTATATTTAATTATTATGCAAATATTATATATGCTCTGGTTAACCATCTTGTAAATATTTTTATTTGAAGGATAGTTCTTACACATGTTCAATAACTCCCCTTAAAATAAGGGGAATTCATATGGGTTTTTCACAAAGATAAAACTATTAAAATGAACTAAGAGTATAATTTTTAACACATAGGCTCAAATTATATAAATTAGACTCAAGTAAAAACAATGGGAAATAGTGACATAGAGATTAGTTATAGTTTCACATAAATCAAAATAGTTAAAATTAGCACCCAAATTAGGACACTAGCATCACATGGCACTATTATCCAAGATATGGCACTACTATCCAATAACCTTAACTTTAGAAAAATCTAGATTGGCTAGGAAAATACAAGTATAGTCTAGGTTTGCATAGGTTCAGTTAAATATTTACCATTTTTTCTTAATTTAACTTAGATTCATACCAATTTTCATAGATTTGGGGCATTATGCATAGCATGACCATTCCTATTTTAAGTTCCAATACTTAGATGCAAATTATTACAACTCAATATAGAATCCATATGCTGAAATATTAGATTTAGGGGCATGTACATGGAACATTATTTTTATATGCTCACTTACACACCAATTAATTATATGTAATGACAAACTTCATGTCATTCTCTAAGATGTGCACATCATACATCATATTCTAGGTTGCACATAGGTTTCATGCTTTATTCCATAAATAGTGGTTGGCATTCTCAAGTAGCCTAGAGCTGCCTAATATACTTGAGTGGCTATAGAGATGACATATCTAGTTAGACATTTCTAATCACATCATGTAGATTTAGTTTTAGATGCATGTCCTACACATGAGAAGGTAATTATGGAGTCATAGGCTACTTGAATTATGTATCCACCTACATGAGAGGGTTGGACACACCATCAATCTAATCCAATCTATTCACAAGTCATGATCTACCAAGAATGGGTGGGAAATAATGAATACAAAACCAAATTAAGTTATTGAGCCACCCACACATGAGGATTGAGTAAGCCATTAGCTTAGTCTAAGATATTTACTAGTTTATCACTATATACATGCACACACACAAGTTATTACTAGGTTTATGCATTAATTCATGTACCTAGTGAGGTGTATTCATTCTTTTCCTCTCTCTTATCCCTTTACTTAGTTTTACTTCTTTACCTAGTTTTGTATTTTATTTTGATATCTCTTAAGGACTAATATATGCACATTTCACTTGTAAGACATGCAATGGAGTATTATTCACCTACTCAAATTGAAAATCATGGGATTCACCTCTTTGGTAAGTCTAGGTACACTTATTTTTCCAATTATCTTAGTCATTTCACTTTTTTGTATTTCTAGAATAAAGGATGGGAGGAAAATAATAATCACCTAAAAATGACACTTGAATGCTAAGAGTGCTATTTGAGATCACCTATCCCTATCTTAGCCCTATACTTATCATAGGGCCTATTTTCACACTTATCCAACCTTCATTCAAGGAACATGCATCCCTAATGATCCCTAAAGTAGTCACATTCCCTCATTATAACATCCTGACCCTTCATGCCTTAGGTTTTGCCACTTTTACACTAGCACCATAATATGGAAAGTAGTGCCAAATGGTTTTAGTGTCCTAATTTTGGTGCTACTATCATTTCTCCCTTTTTGCATAAACATGTATCATTTCAAATCTTAGACATCTTAGGGTTAGCCTAGACCTCTTTTATAACCTACACATGCACCATAATAATACATATACATGAATTTTAGCCCTCTATTCACTAGATGGAAATGAGGCAAATTACACATACAAAATCAAAATAAGTTGTGCATAATCAATGTTATCAAGCCCTATTTACCCTACTTATGCATACTACCATTTAAAACATTTATAAACTTAGATTATTCAGATTTATAGTCTTAAACACATTCAAAGCACTCAGGTTTACAATCATACTAGCTTCAGTTGTAATTTCACCAGCACTTAGGTGGTGAGAACTACATCAGGCTTTATCCCTCTTCAAAGTATCAGTATGTAGTCAACTCTCATCACACTATGGTGTTAAGGATGTCTAGCCTACCCCACTAACAAACACACTTTTATGCTTGTATTAACTATATGCCCTAATAACATGGATGATTAGGGTTTGCTCATAAAATCAATCAAAATAGGTCATCTATAGAGTTTCAAAACTCATGCACATAAGAATAGGCTTGACAAACTAGACACAAGTGTATCGAGAAGCTCATAATAATTCTACATAGAGGATAGTATCACCAAAACAAGGAGATTAGTAACACATGGTGTTATTTTCCAATTAGGATCTACTATCTAAGAGGGGTTTTAACACTTGGATCTTGTTTGTAACACTTATACCAACTTCTACCTCATTTTTTAGCATCTAGATCATCCATCTTAGTCATTTTCTAGCTAAGTTCTTATTTAAATTATTTATTGTTATTTTTATAAAGGTCAAATTTAGTCAATTTTATAACAAATCATTGGTTATATGTATTGCATATTTCTACCTTGATTTACTATACTCAGCCCTTTAACAACATAGGATTTATATTCATTTAAGTACTAAAAGGTTAAAACAACATAAATGATTACTAATGAGGTGAGTGAACCTATTAAATTCATTGATTTTGAACAAATTTTTCCATGTCCTCAACACATTGAGAGAGCCTCTTCAATAACTTCACAATAAGAGCACATCTCTACACAACTTGAAGAGCCTATTGAGAAAAAGTATGATAAGTAATAATTACCTCTTAAAGACTCTATAAAATTCATTACCACATTACCTCTCTTGGTAAATATGGAGGATTATTATTTAAAAATAAAATATTATTACAATAGCTATGATGAGAATACACAAGAGTTAAAATATGATTTAATGTGAAAATTATCTTTGAATTCTATTGATGAATATGGAAATCTCTCTTACTCCTTATTTACATTTATTAGAGTTGGTGAATATAAGGATATCTCTCCTCTTTAATATAATGGTAAAGTGAAAATTACTTATCAACAAGTTTCAAAAAATGCTTGCAATACCATATCGTAAGATATTCCAATTATATTGATTTATGCACTTTTCATCATACAATGATTACACTTTTTAAGGAGAAAAGGAAAGTTAAATAGGTACAAGCTGACAAAATCAAAAGTCTAAAATTACAAAAATATCATAATGTATTCAAATATGGATTTATAAATAAAGGATCTTCAATGTATGGCACAAAGAACACTCCTACAAATGTGTTTACCAAAGAAACTCCAAAATAATTTTATTCTTATTTTGAGCCTCTTCTAGTAAATTTGCTCATCTTAATGTTGTAGTTACTTGATTATAATAAAAAAACCTATGTATTATTTATCTTTTTAAATATCTTAGATATGACACACAACATATCCATCAAGTTGTAGGTCCCACACATTGCATTATATCTATTACCCTACTAGTCACATTGGGTCCTAAATCATGTCCTACGTTATTTCATATTGATCTTAATTTATAACAATATAATGCAATCCTTATGAGATCATGGTAAAATCAATGGGTAAAATACTCACTACTAATTATGATTCCCTTACATTTAAACAAGATCATGTAATGTATACAATTTTTAAAGATAATATAGTTATAATCATTTAGCATACTGATAAAAATACTTCATTTGAATAATCTACTACAAATATCACACATGAATCAAAAAATTTGGCACAACTAAAACCTATTCAATTAGGTGGATTATTAAAATATAAGGTAGGTGAATACATTATTTATGCAATAACTCCATGGGATATTTATTCTACCCAAATAATTGGCTAAGCATACTTGCCTAGTATCTACTTGTACATAGCTTCTTTGTTTGCTTATTTTTCTACACCCAATCAAAACTTCTTCTAGCCCTTGGCTTTATCTTTTAATTTTGGAGAACTTGATATTTATTTTTCTTCAAACCAATTTAAATAACCCTAAACAACCATCTTACCAAGATTTTAATATACATATCTTTCATGACAACTCATTTGCTTATTATTTCACATATATACATGCTCTAAGATCTCATACATATTTTCATGCTTACATCTATATACTTTTACATGAGTTTACATTGCTATGATTACCATCTTTACAATATTGAATTTACATTTGGGGTATATCACATGCCTTCCTCCTTTCCATGCTTTTCTTCAATACCTTGTTGAGGGTTATTCAGATCTTTCCTTCCCTTATTCTAATTTTTTAACCAAGTTTATTGATTTTTGTAGCTTTGTAAAATTTTCAATTATGCATGATTCTCTTTTCAAATATTCAAAAATATTAAAACATTCATATATTATAAAAATATTGTGTGTGTGTGTGTGTGTGTGTGTGTGTGTGTGTGTGTGTGTGTGTGTGTGTGTGTGTGTGTGTGTGTGTGTGTGTGTGTGTGTGTGTGTGTGTGTGTGTGTGTGTGTGTGTGTGTGTGTGTGTGTGTGTGTGTGTGTTGAATATTTATTTAAAATAAAAAATAAGACCCTGTAGGCATCTTTTCATGTTTTTGGATATGTCTTTGCTTATGTCATGTATCTTTATATTTCAGTATATAACATATTTTCATATAAAATTCTTATCACAAGGGATCTAAGTGTGTAGAAATAAAAATTTCACAATGAAAAATAGCCTTCATACATAATAAAATCTTTCTCTATCAATTTTTTTATATATAATCAATCTAGACAAAGTCACAACATTCAGACAATGACACACTATGCACCTATCCCCTAGTATGCACCTATCCATGTGCATCTTTGATATTATTTTTCAAATATAAGATATTCACAAGGACTTCTTACATATTTTTTCACATATAAAAAAATTCACATTTAGATATAAATCAAGTTTTATGCTAAGGCATACTTTTACATGGTTTCGATGTTAGTCAAGCCTTTCACCAACAACCTTGCTTAGTTGGGGGAATTTTTTTGTTCTATATGAAATCCTTATATGTTTTATTTATCCACAATATCTTTACCATGTTTAAATATAAATGAAAATAAATGCTTTAATATTTCATTATATCTTTACATATATATTAGTGAATATGTTACTTGCTAAACTAAAACATGGATATACATGCTTAACCTATTATAGTTTAATTTATTATATGCTACTATCATATGATTATTTCAGTTTCATAACATGATTCAAACTTGTTTTCTCATTGTATGTGGCCCTTGGCCTTGTCTATGTTCAAAATACACCTTCTTTGTATGGCACAATTATGCCTTATGTTTATGGCCTTTGAGCCTTCCATATTTTTTCAACATATTTGTTTCCTTTGAATTTAGCCTTTAGGATCATCATGTGACATATATGAAAAAAAATTACACTCTTTGTGACATCATACATGTCCCTTGTATTCTACCTCTAGGCCTTATTTCATGATAATTTTGTGACTATACTTACCTGCTTCATATTTGGCTACTATGATGCCATGATTCTTATTATGAACTACTATGTATCTACTGATCTATGATTGGTTCCATAATACATGTCATACACATACCATCTACATGCTTTAATGCTTCCAATTTTTATTATACTATGTTTATAATACACATTTAAAAATCATATGTTTTTACATGCTTCATTCATTATCACAATTCTATATCAAACTTAAATGATGCAAAGAAAATATCATTTTTTTTCATGTACTTAAATGTTACATATATAATATTTTAATGAAAATTCAATATATAAAAATTTTATTACATCATTATTTATCTTTCACAAATGCCCTAACTTTTTATTTTGAGACAAGTGATTTGTAGGCAATTTCCCTCATCTCAAAATGGGGGCATCATAATGGAAATTTTAAAAGCAATAGATTTTCATATATAATAATATACAATGTGAAAAAAATAGTTTTCAGATTATATGGGCATTTAATTTTCTTATGCACTCCACTTATCCAACTACTTGAGCACAAACACACTTGTGTCAAGATGGTTACAAGGATTAAATTATTTTTAATAAGATAAAATTTGGCACTCTATACATTATATGGGGAATGATATACATTTTCATCTAAGCTACTACTTTACAAAAAATATATTTTCTCTTTTTCAAAAATCAAGTATCAAGTATCAAGAATTTACAGTTTGAATCTAAATCTATATATAATGGTGTGATTCATCTTTTTTAAATGAACCAAATTTGATCTCAATGACACTCCATGTATTGGTTTAACTTTTATTGATCCATTTATTGGCTCCCACCTCTTCTCTTTCAGTTAAACAAGTTATTCACAAGAGATCTTAGTGACACTTAGTGTTTTGGCTACACTTTAACTAACTAGTTTATTAGTTCCCATATTTTCAAACATTATAGATTACTCTATGAGGGATGGGGCATATATATTTCCAGCTCAAGCATCTACATTAATTCTTCAAATCAATACTTTATCACTCTCAATTTAACACTTATCCATATGCCTTAATAAGGGAGCATGCACGTCTCTATGACAAAGACAAAGTGTGTATACATACTCAGGTATCATATTTCCTTTACTCTAGTAATTTATACATCACTATCATAAAAGGCAGGGGAGTAGACACTAAAATTTAATCAAAAAATTCTTAGCAATGACTATCCTTGACATATTTACCTTGGTTGGATAACTAACCATTTATCTATATGAAAGCCTTCAAAGTCTTATAGTTATTGATAACATCTTCTAGACTTCCCTAATTTATTCATACACATCCCTAATCAATAGATAATTCATTATCATTCTAGTTTTAGAATCTTCAATCCATTTTGGATAAGTGTACATTAGGTAGATAAGGATGTACTCCATGCTTGTTAACTACTTTATCTAATTTCATAATTATATCCTATGCTATAATGACTACTTTTTCAAAATGGCATGGCTTCCTAACAACTTTATTTCATGTAAAAATAGGTCAGTTATTGAAAAACATTCAAATATTATCCTATAAGAGCACATCAAGTGTCTCACTTGAAACCTTTAGTTTCTATATTTATTACTCTCTTGCATAATCAATTTAAAAATCATCTGTATATTTAACAAAGAACCTTACTGCAATTTTTTTGTAGTAATACAATCATTGGCCAATTTAACATTACTTTCTTATAGGTTGAAGACATCCTTTTTCAATCATTCTAATCAAATTTACTACTTATATCTATATGATCTTACCTAAAGGGATAAATACATTAACTTGAGGTCCACTTGGACTATGTAGGAAATACCTAGGATAACTTGACCATATTCCACTTCCATGCTTTTTCCCTTATAGGCATTTGATCTTGTTGTTTCCTCGTGCAGGCTAGAATTTTTATTTTTAAAGTGATATGACCATACAAAAAAGCTCCACATGGAATCAAATAATATTAAGACAAAGGCAAGCTAATATATAATTTTAGATTCAATCCAAAATCAACATAGATAAAGTCACACTAGTGGATAATGATGCATTGTGACCTTGTTTAGATACTGCACACTTGTTCAAGAATACAAATATGCACTATTTTGAATTAAAACTATGTGTATATGTTTTAATAAGTAGTTTTATATAGTCACAGTCAGTGAGTGCAAAACACAGTTGAATAAATCATTTTTCAAGGAAATCTCTCTAACCCTACCCCTAGTTTCCATCTTTAGCAATTTATAACTTATGTAAATTTTGTATATCATTGTATTTTTATATAAGGTTTTCTTATTTATCTTCCAAGATAAAATTTCAAGTTTATGTTGTTTTATAGTTAATTTATTTTATAATTAATTCCAAGGGTAAACACCACACTAAATACAACACAAAATGGGACATCATCAAGATTTAAATAAAATGCACACACACAAATCTACACTTATTTTTATAATATATTGGATATGAGTCTTAATGGAATGTCACTCATTCATTTTCACAATATTTTCCTAATGAAAATTAAAAATAACCATTAAATGAAAAAATAAAATATGACAAAGTGAATGACAAGTTTTATACATTCAATACATCACTTAACTAATTCACAATGATCTCAATGTAGTTATGGTTTTACATTTTACATTATATTAAATCTTGTAGAATGGAATTCCCCACAAATAATAAACCATACACATTTTTGTAATCAGTACAAATGGAATAAATTTTTTAACACATGATTACACCAACATAATTACAACCTATAGAATGAGACCATAAATATGTTTGAATGAGTTTATAACAAATGTAGCTTCACTTATATTACAAGACAACCCCTATCTGAATAAAACATGGAATCCAAAGCACACAATAAAAAATACCATTTCTAAATGATGTACTAAATGCCCCAAAATCATAATAATTTAGATATGAAATTATGGAGGTGAAATATTTATACATTAAACCCATTCTTTGCCCATACACATGGTTTCAAATAAACCCATGAACATGCCAGTGTGTATTGACTTAACATAAATATCCTAAATCAAATTTACACAAGAGAATGAAGGGTTAACCTAAACAATATAGAATATAAGAATGATTTTCCTATGAATGGAAAATATTTAATAAAAATTTGATTATATTACCAAAACTAGTAGCTTACTATCGACTAGGCATCAAAGTAATCTACTTAAACATTCATGAAATACCTTACAAGGCATTTTCTGAAAGACATCATACATGAACAAAAAAAGATAATACAATTGATATGCATGCATAATATATGCACTTATAAGTATTTTTTTAATCATCTAAGAATTTTAACCATGACCATAATAAATACTAATATAATATTAAAAATATAAACAATTATCTGCATGGAACAAATCCAAAATCAAAATCAAAAGACATATTACATGCATTTTTAAAGTTTATATTCAATCCCTACTACACATTGTATTACAAGAAAATAACCATTTCTTAGTCTTATGAGACTTCAAACCTAAATTAGCTTTGCACAACATTCAAAATGTTCTTCATGACATGAAACACTATTAAACTATTCAACGGGGCATGATTTTTCATAAAAACATAGGTAAAATATAATGATGAATTACATAGAACAAAAAAATCTCCTAAATTATAAAAAAGATCATAATGAAGGCATGCTTCATCAATATATAAATCAAATATGAGAATATTTATTGTAATTAAATAAAATAATCTTGGACTCAAATCAATAGAATTATCCATGAACATGTGGTAATAGATTGGGACACCTAAGTGAGTAACAATTGAAATACACATGTGATATGTAGAGGATTAACCTAGGGGTAGAATTCAAAAAAATAAATCAATTCAAAAATAAAAAATATAATGACAAGTGACAATTGGTCAACATGTATGTAGAGCATCTATGTGCAACTGGGTAGAGATAAATGAAAAATCCAAGGATAAGTGGTGGTAGATTATAACATGCTAGTTGAATACCTATTCCATTTGGAAGGGACCATTCATTCCTTAGAGAAAAACTTCAACATTGATAAGTGAAGGATCTAATGATAATCCTCAAAATGATCATGACATGAAAGACATTTTCATGTATATACTCCAATCCATGATTGTAACTATGCAAAATAAATATAGCCTCTACCATGTGTAGATGATGATCATGAGAGCACTTGATTGAAAGTTGAAACTAAAAAAAGGTGAAGAATAATTAGATCATTCTTTGTGAGTATAGGCATTAAAATTATAATTTAATGCTAAAATAATGCACTTGTGACCACCTCTTATGCACACTTAACTTATACTTAATTATATAGTTTCAAACTGTTATTTGTCTACTTATATACAAATCACTCCATATTAAGGCAAATTTGATACTAAATGTTCATATTCCTCATTCTAAGTATACTAGACTCATTACTTGACTAATTCATACTTCCTATTTTATTTTCTCTATTCTTCAAATAAAATTGCTCCTTTAGGACAATCTCGTAGGCCGATCATGCTTAAAATTCATGGCTTTGTCATATCGCCAGTGAAAAACTAATTTACCAAATTCAAATTCAACATAATGAGTCATTTCACATGTTTTAAAATTCTAATTTGATGAAATCCCACCATTATATAAGCACATTTTATACCCATTTTATTCACTAGATGGAAAGATGTTTCTATTATTTACTCTAATATCTCAATTCATGAAATACGCATGAGATTGGGTATTCCATAAAAGGGAAGATGAGGACAACTATGAACTTTAATCATCCATTTAGGACTAATTTGGCATCATCCCAGGGCATGGTTGTGGGTATTCAACTTCACAAATGGAGTCCACATGAATATTCTCCAATAGATGTATTATTACCACTGAAAGTTCAATACAAAGTTCTTGTGCACAAGTCTAATTATCAAAGGTTATTATAGGATTTTGAGTATTATGATTTTATATTTATAAACATTAGGGGAAAGGGTAGTTCAGTCTTAGAAAAAAAGCACAAAATTAAAGGGAAAGTAAGGTAGAAAAAGGATCCTCTAGGTCTAGAATGAACTCAATGCATTGATCATCGAACCAAGTGACCTTGCCATAATTGTACCACTATAGGCTGAGTTTCACTAAAGTTATAACTCCAATAAAACATAATGGGAAGAGTTTGAGGAAATTGGGAGTATACCTCAAATATGAGCCCTCACTAAATATAAGTGTTAGGAGTTTATAGTAAACTACACATAAACACCCTATGGTAATTTGTATATCAACACACAAATTAGCAATACTAAAAAAGATAAACAAGAGAACTCACATAATGATTATAATAGCTAATAAAATGATAACCATATCACACATCAAGTATCAAAGAATTAATCCAATTAATCTAGCATTGAAAATTAGTCAAAAATGGAGATGAAATATAATGGAGACATAAAACAAACCCTTTGTAGAAAATAGAAATTGTATTTATTAAAAGTGAGTGTTGTTTAAAATAATTAATTTTATCCAAATCTACAATTTAAAGAGGTGAAATAAAAAGTAATTTAACACTAGATATAATCTGATAACTCTTTAGATCAAGTTTTAGTCAACCCTTATATTATAATATAACTTTTCCTTATATAGATAAGGATGGGATTCACCTCCAACTAGCATGAGATTCCCATCCTGGGCCTTTTCAGAAGTTATAGTTATTAGTTGTCATCAAGCCTAGAAAATAGAACTCGGGCCCAAACTATTTATCCCACATAGATTCTAATAGCATGAGATTCCCTCCAAAGAGCATGAGATTCCCATCCTGGGCCATGATAGACACTCATGATAGTTCTATTTCAAAAGTTACAGTTCTTAGTTGTCATCAAGCCTAGAAAATAGAACTTGGGTCCAGACTATTTATCAAGTTTTAGTCAACCCTTATATTATAATATAACTTTTTCTTATATAGATAAGAATGGGATTCACCTCCAAATAGCATGAGATTCCCATCCTAGGCCATGATAGACACTCATGATAGAGATATTTCAAAAGTTATAGTTCTTAGTTGTCATCAAGCCTAGAAAATAGAACTCGGGCCCAGACTATTTATCCCACATAGATTCTGATGATGCAATAGCATCAATCAAGGATGATATGCTACATGTGCAACTCTATAGATTCTAGCATGTCCCTGAGGACATGGTAGAGATAGTCAATTTTCTAACATTTGGATCTACACCCTAGACTATGATAACCAAAGAGAAGAAATAGCTCGTAGTGCATGCCACCCCTTTTAGCTCATTAGCAAGGAACTATACAAACTAGGCCAAGATGAATTATTATGTTGATGTGTCTTAGAACATGAAAGGGACTCCATTTTACATAAGGCACATAAAGGGATATCTAGTGGCCATTATGCTAGAGACATAATGACGTGTAAGGTATTACAATCAGGCTTGTGGTGGTCAAGTCTATTCTAAGATACAAAGGATTGTGCCAAGGCATGTGACATATGCCAGTGCATAGGAAATCCTAACCACTAGAATTAAATTCCTATCATCCCCATTTTTTCTGAAGTTCCATTCAAAAAATGGGCCATTGATTTTATTGGGTTGATCACTCCCACAACAAAGCACACAGGTGTAAGATATATTTTAGTGGCCATTAATTATTTCACTAAGTGGGATAAAGTAATGCTAATAAAATACTACATAACTGCCATAGCCATGAGGTTCATATGTGAAAACATCATAAGTTATTATGGGTGTCTACTCAATTTGACTAGTGACAGAGGCACACACTTCATCAATGAAACTATGTAGATCTTACCGACTAAATATATGGTGAAATATCTATTGTCTCCAAATCTTACACCTTAGAAGAGAGTGTTCAAGTCTCTTCCATATTTGGGCAATGTTGGAACATTTTTAGGCATGTAGATATGCTTATAGAGGAAATGAACCTCTAGATTTAAAGGGCTAACTCCTTGAATATATCTTTTTAAAATAACCTCTATCTAAACTAGCTTGATTTAAAGGAAAAGATTTTGAAATTTCATAAAAGGAAACCTACTCTAAGATTGGTGATGCACCAAGATTATCTTCAACATGAATATCATATTATAATGCATAATACAATAAAATGTACAAACCATTTTCAAGTTCTAAGGGGTTCTAACACAATTATTTCAATACAAAGGTGAGATGTGTAAAATGACACAAGATAAATAAATAAAAGGCAAACTTTGCACATTACAAAATTAGTTATAAACTTATAACAATTTAACACACTTGAACACAATTTATATGACCTATTAGACTAAGAAATTTTTATTAGGCATATAGGATAAAAGATGGAAGGATGAAAAATCATCACTTACTATCACTATATGTCTCTTACACATCCAAACAATTATTCAAAAACTGAAAGAAATAGAATTATACTTAATGCTTAGAGGTAGAATATAACATCAATCTAGCAGGGCTTCACCATACACTATGTGGTTTTTTTACACTAGCCCAAGGGTTGTATTTATAGCAGAAAGGAAGTGAGATGAGGCCTTTAGCACTAAAAAGAGAAATCAATCTGTTAGGAGTCTCCATCTTCAACTACAACCATCTTTTCAAATGACGCTCATTTGGGCCATTTAATTGATCTATGTCACCTCAAGTGGTTACATAGCTAGCTTTCTCTCTTAAAGATGCTTCCCCAATGGTTGCACTAGTAGAAACAAGATATTTTTGAGTTGAGTAATGGGATTAATGCGGTTATATAAATGAATCTACTTATTTTCAATTTGTCTTGATACTAATAGATTCTCACTAACTTACTGAGGTGTGAAATAGCATAGGGAAGAGTCACTTTCATTTTATTGACCTTGGAGAGGCATCACTTTGAGTCTATGTGTATGCCTTCATGGAATTTGTTAGAATGCATGCTCCATATGTGTTTGCCCACAAATATCCTTTAAAAACTCATTCCATCTTGACCAAGTTAAATGTTCAAACCCTAAAAATATCCTTAGCCTTTCATCCTTTGATTGGCCATCAAAAATGACTCAGATCATGATTTTCTTGTGACCCATTGTTTGAACACTAATGGCTAACTCATCACCTTGAAGTTGGCATCCATATAACCATCATTCTACTGGGACCATTCCTTCAGGGCATCTTCTTGGATAATTTTCCCATGGACCCTTTTATTTTCAACCTTTAAAAAGCCTGAACATGCCCTTCAAAAATTTTGAAAGGTCCCTTCAAAAAGCTTGAACTGGACACTTTCCTAAGAAAAGACCCTTCAAACTTTTTTAAAGTGTCCTTCTCAGCATTTTCAAAGTGTCTTTCAAAGAATTTGAACTGTACCTTTTAGAAGCTTATTTAGAGAAAAAAGACCCTTCAAATTTTTTGAAAGTGTTACTTTGGGATTTTTGCAAAGGACCTTTCAAACCATTTGAAGGGCACTCGCATGAGAAATAATTCATTCAGAAAACCCTTAAGAGTCAATTGTTTTGAAAATTATTTCAGACAAAATGTTTGAAATAATTCCATTGAAAAAATGGAATCAAAAGACTAATTCCTAAGAAAAGACCCTTCAAAAATATTGAAAATGTCCCTTCACAAGATAAAGAAGTGTCCCTTTTCTTGAGAAATGATCCTTCAAAATTTATGCAATTGTCCCTTCAGACTTTTTGAAAATGTCCCTTCACAAGAGAAAGACCCTTCGACAAAATTGAAAATATACCCTTCAAAATTTTTACAAAGGACACTTCCATGAGAAAAGACCCTTCAAAATTTTTGAAACTATCCCTTCAAAAATATTGAAATGGACCAATTCCTTTAGACTTTTTGTTTCAAACAAAAATTTTGAAACAATTCCTACGAGCCTTGAACAAAAAACCCGAATCAAAACCTTGCTGAAAGAAATAACACTTGACAAAAAGACTGAAATAACACTTACAAAAAGACTAAACAAAGGCTTCCAAAAGAAATAACACTTGACACTTTATATGGGGAAAAAACAAATTAAATGTTGTACTTAGCCAAAAATGAAAGATGTAAAACTGGGGTGTAAAAATTGGCTAACATTCTCAGTGATTCTTAGGGGTGGCATGCTTACTATGCCTAAGACCAATTGCCTTATTATTTCCATTGGGCATGGATTCACACATATAGGCACCCAAAAAATGACAAAAAACATAATTTGGTTGATCACACACACAAAGGCAAAGACACACACCAAGCAAAAGGAAAGAAACACACTTGTGCTACAAGGCACTTAGGGAACAAAACTAGACTAAACACACACACCTAAGCTATTATTTAAAAAACATGACTTACAAGGATTAATAGATAAACTTTAGATGTATCCCATTCATAGGGATACACAAATCTTATCCATTCATCTTGGTCAGCTAAAAAGAGTTTCTTTGCTTACACTTGCTAACAATGTAAGGGCCACTCCACAAAGTGTCAAACTTTATATGTCTTCTTGGGTTTTCTCTATCCTTGTCCCATTTTATGTCAAGATCTAGGAAGCACAATTGATTACCAAGAAACTAAACATGCAAAAATAAATAGAAGCAATAAGTAACTAGAATCAGAAACAACACAAAATATGAGAGACAATACCCAATTGTATTAATACTCTTCCAGTTTGAAATACAACAAAGAAGATGCCACAATCTTCTTCCTTACATCTCTAGAGCTCACACACATCTAGAGCATAAATAGTAAATCTCTTCAAGAGCTCACTCTCTCTCTCTTACAGTCCCAACACACAACTCAAACATAGAATTGGTGTTCACCTCCACCAGCTAGTAACAACACTGCCAGTCAACCAGTCAGTAACAATACTGCCAGTACACCGAGTATACCCACATACTCAAACTGAGTACGCAACGCACTCCAAGTATATCTCCCATGAACTTGTAACAACCTGAAACTCAAATGATCTTACTTTGGAAGGATCTACCTTGCCTTCCTCTATTGCTCTATAACCGAGTACACACCGTACTCTAAGTAGATCTCTCCTGATCTTGCTACTTGTTGTGTTTCTATCACCTTGATCTTGCTGCCACCTATAGATCTCCTTTGACCTCGCACACACACACACCTACAAATCAATGATCTTACTTACACATGTAGATCTCCAAATGTGGCATTGCACACCTGCTGACCAAGATCCTACATACATGAATAATCCTTCTGATTCTCCAAACCAACACCCACACTTGGCACTGTGGCACTAGGAGGAACACACCTTGCTCTCTTCACTCTAAAGGAGCTAATTTTTGCTCTCTTACTCTCTAGCACAAATTACAATATAGCCCATGAGTCTATTATATAGATCTCATGTAAACAATAATTAGACACCTAATTACAATAATTAGATCCACAGCTTCAAGTCTATAATTGGCCTTCTACATGCAAACAACTAGTTTGTTAACTAATTGTTCATGCAACTGACAGTTCCAAAACCGCATAGGCAATCGACGTCGATCCCTATCTGCCTAGAGGTGACCGATGTCGACCGATCCTTGACCGATGTCAGTTGCTCTTCTCACTGTATATGACCAACATCGGTTGATCAGACCGATGTCGGTTGCTCTATAACTCAACAAACTCTCAGCAACCTCCTCCATGTCTGCATTAGTGAAGCTTTTAGCTCCACAACCTAATATTCTCCCACTTAGAGATAAATAGCTGCACTATACATGTACCTATACACCATTTAATTTGTTTCCTGGCTTGTATCCCTCTTCAAGCTCAATTTTGAAGACCAACCACCACACATCCTGTGGTGCAAACCCTATCATCTAAGTAACCTACCACATCTGAAGTAATTGCCCCTGCATAACATGAATCCCTACTGCTAGTCCCTCTTAGATACCTAAGAACCCATTGAACCACTTTCAAGTGCTTCCTTCCTGGATTGACTACAAACTTTTTGACAGCACCCACTGCTTGGGCAAACTCAGGGAGTACACGTACTCAACCTCATCATGTGATTGGGGACCCTGTTTTGTGAACTATCCATCCATAGGTGTGCTACCCTGTTCTGCATCCTACACTACCTTCACACAATCATCTTGTGACAACATCAACATGTGATCTCCCTGTCTCTAGGATTACTCATGCCAAAGAATTTTGCTGCTCCCAAATTCTTCATGGAAAACAACTGAACTAACCTTACCTTTAGCTCAGCAAAACCCTATATGTTAGAACCTTCAACTAGCATACCATCCACATATAGTAATAGGATAATGTCATGACCATTATCCACCTGGTAAGACAAACACAATGGTTACACTGACACTAACTAAAGCCCTGCTTTGTCATCCACTTGTCAAAACCTGTACCACTATCTTGCAGCTTCCTCAAGACCATATGACCTAGCCTTCTATCTCACATATTCATTCTCTCTATTCTTTAACTAAGGTATCCATTCATCTTTCAGTGGTTTCATACCGGCTAGCAACCCTACCAAATCTCTCGTTTGGTTCTACATCCTGTTCATGCCATGCTCCCACTGTTTCCTGGATCCTTCCTGCTCTATAGTGAGCAATGAGTATAAAGAAGAGGAACAACGAATTTGAGGCTTACTTACCCTTTCATTCCTCTCCATGGGCATTTGAGACTCCTTGACAGCTTGTTGTCTGCCCAAAATTCATTCCAGTGACCGACCTCAGTCACCATATAGTCTGCATCTGACCGACATTAGTTCCATGTGACTATTCAAGTCACCGACACCAGTTATCCTACCGACGTTGGTCTCCACCTGCCCAACACCACTGACTCCTTTGGTCTACACATGACCGACGTTGGTACCTATCTATTCGATGCCAGTTCCCCATGACCAACATTGGTACCTGTGTTCACCTATGAGTGATGACTTTTTACCCATGAGCTTACTTTGAATCAATCCCATGTCCAAACTGCCATGATCAAAAGTATCTATCCCCCTCCACTGATCTCTATCCATCATCTCCTCTAAGAACACCAAGGCTTTCCAGTTATTAAGTTTATCAAATACATCAGTCTTCCTTTTCTTGTAATAAACACAATCCTTTCTTGTAGCATCCCCCTGCTCACAGAAATCTCAGTCTATGCTCTCCAAAGCTAAACTCTTACCATTTGTCTTAAGAATATCCATTCCTTTCTCACTTATGTGACCAATCCTACAAAGCCACACCTGTGCAACAGAAGTGGAATCAGTAATACAAGCAAGTAGATAAAGAGTACATGCTTTCTTACCACATGCTAATTCAAGTGCACCCTTGAAAACATTCCAAGAATCTACTATGAGAGTTCCTATGCATCTCTCATCACCCAACTTTCTTGAAGCAATTAGCCGCATCTCCAAGACTGGGACCTGCATGACCTCCTTCAACACCCATGTGTTGGTCGTCTACAATTTCAGCCGCACTTCCCCTTTGCCAATACTTTGACAAGGCTTACCAACCCCTCTAATTGGGGCTACATGGAAAGAGGCAACAGAATCTATAAAACAATATTCTAATTTATCCAAGGAACATCCTAGAACATCCCATGCAATAACACCTGCAACATCTACTTCTTCAGTTCCTTCATGCTGATCTCCTACCAACCAGCAATATTTCTTTACCTGCTCTTTCTTTCCATAACACCATAATTGACCATTCATGCCTTTGAATTCCTCCATTCTTAACTTACTTTCTTCTACCATTACTATACTCCCACTCAATCAGAGACCCCTGAGAGTGACCTATAATCAAACACAAAACCTGTTCCCTACAACCTTAGCTCTGATACCACTTTGTCAGGATCTAGGAAGCAAAATTGATTACCAAGCAACTTAACATGCAAAAATAACTAGAAGCAATAAGTAACTAGAATCAAAAACAACACAGAATATGAGAGACAATACCCAATTATATTAGTACTCTTCTAGAAGGAAATACAACAAAGAAGATGCCACAGTCTTCTTCTTTACATCTCTAGAGCTCACACACATCTAGAGAATAAACAGTAAATCTCTTCAAGAGCTCACTCTCTCTCTTACGGTCCCAACACACAACTCAAACATAGAATTGGTGTTTACCTCCACCAGCCAGTAATGACACCGCTAGTCAACCAGTCAGCAACAATACTACCAGTACACTGAGTATACCCACATACTCAAATCAAGTACACAACACACTCCAAGTAGATCTCCCATGAACTTACAACAACCTGCAACTCAAATGATCTTACTTTGGAAGGATCTACCTTTCCTTCCTCTATTGCTCTATGACCGAGTACACACCGTACTCCAAGTAGATCTCTCCTGATCTTGCTACCTGTTGTGTTGTTGTCACCTTGATCCTGCTACCACTTGCAGATCTCCTTTGACCTTTCACACATACACACCTGCAAATCAATGATATTACTTACACATGTAGATCTCCAAATGTGGCCTTGCACACCTACTGACCAAGATCCTACATACATGAAGAATCCTTCTAATTCTCCAAACTAGCACCCACACTTGGCACTGTGGCACTAGGAGGAACACACCTTGCTCTCTTCACTTTGAATGAGTTAATTTTTGCTCTCTTACTCTCTAGCACAAATTACAATACATCCCATGAGTCTATTATATAGATCTCATGCAAAAAATAATTAGACACCTAATTACAATAATTAGATCTATAACTTTAAGTATATAATTGGCCTTCTACATGCAAATAACTAGTTCGTTAACTAATTATTCATGCAACTGATAGTTTTGGAACCGCACAGGCGACTGGCATCAGTCCCTATCTGCATGGAGGTGACTGACACCGGCTGATCCCTGACCAACATTGGTTGCTCTTCTCACTGTATATGACCTACATCGGCTGATCAGACCGACGTCGGTTGCTCTACAACTTAGCAACCTCCTCCATGTCTGCATTAGTGAAGCTTTTAGCTCCACAACCTAACATTTTAGGACCAAATCACCTTGCTTAAACACTCTTGCACTTTCTCTTTTGTCAAAGGACTTCTTCATGAGAACTTGGTGGTACTCCATGGCATTGTGTGCATTATCTCTTGCTTCTTACAATAGCATTAGTTCTATTAATCTGACTTCCATTGGAGTATTTTCAAGTAGTTCTAGCTGCTATGCAAGTTATAGAGCAAGGAGTTCTTAAGATATGGACAACCTATCCTCTCTCCCATAAACAATCACAATGGGAGAATTACCAATTGATCTCTTAGGAGTAATCCTATCAGCCCATAAGGATATCTTCAACTTGTTGTGCCATACTCTTTGATTGTTCTCCAATGTCCTCTTGATGATCTTGATGAGATTATTGTTAGTAGATTTGGCCAATCCATTACCTTGAGGGTAATAGTTAGATGAGGTAATCAAGTAAACTCCATTCCTATTTTCCCAATCAAAAGTTTTAGCACTTATGAAAGCAAGTGAATTATCAAAATTGATAACATGGGGAACTCCAAACCTTGTTATAATGTTCTCATAGAACTCCAAGATAGTATTTTCACTTGCCTCCTTCAATGCAATAGCCTCTACCCACCTTTTGAATTAGTCATTAGAATTCAATATCCATTTGTTTCTATCACTTGATGGAGGGTTGATCATACCAATGAAATCAAGGCCCCATTATATGAAAGGCTGGTCTACTTAGATAGGATTCAATAGAAGGGCTGAAAGTTTCTATTTTCATATAAAGAAGGTACATTGAGGAAACATCTTAGCCCAATGGTAAAAATCCTTAAAAACATTAGGCAAATAGTAACCAACCTTCATTATCTTTGCAATTGTCATTCTAGGAGAGAAATGACCTCCATCTGCACCATTGTGAAACCTTTCTAATAGTATATCAAACTGATCACTATTAACACGCCTCAATAATACACCATTCACATCTTTCCTAAAGATAAAACCATCAAAAAGATAGTAAGGAATGGTCTGCAATCTAAAATATCTCTTTTGAGAATTGCTCAAGCCATTGGGATACCCACCATTTTCAAGGAAACTAATGATGTCTTGTGTCTAAATTTGAACTTGTATGTGATCAAATGGTTGGGGTGAACTTGGTTAATCAAGACTTACTCTTTTGGCTCTTGAAAATCTAAAGCTAAATGATCGCATAGACCTTTTCCTCTTACCAAGTTTGTCACCTTAATATCCATATCATACTCCATTACTTTGGTAATCCACCCAACTCTCTTTTCATTAAGGTCTTTCCTTAGGAGAAACTCCTTGGTGCTAAGATGAGAAACCATGATATGTATCTTATTATTTGAAACCATGTATTTTAACTACAATCCTCTTTCATAACTAGATCTTGTTTCTCAACAAATGTATACCTGACATCATAATCTTCTAATCATTGGCTAAAGAATGTAATTGGTTACTCTACCTCTTCATCATTATTTTGCATAAGAATATCTAAGATTGTATCAAGGTTAGAAAAGGTATAGAGTATGAAATGTTTGTCAAGGTTCAAGTTTAGGAGAGTAGGATATTTTGCAATTGCTTGCTTGATTGCCTCAAAACTACTCTTACCTTTCTTTGTCCAAGCAAAAAATTGGTTCTTCTTGAGCATGGATGTGATAGGCTTTACCATAGTTGCAAATCTTGGCATAAATCTTATTATATAGGTTATTTACGTCAAGAATCTTTGAATTCCTTTCTTGTGTTGAGGCAAAGACAAGCCTAGAATAGCCTCAACCCTCTCAAGGTCAATATATGAGCCTTATTTTGAAATAATATGACCCAATAAGTTAACTTCATGGATAGCAAAGACGCACTTTTTTAGGTTAAGGGATATTCCATACTCCACACATTTCTCAAACACCTACCTTAGATGTTTCATATGATGAGTAGCATCCTTCAAAAAAATAGTTATATATCAAGGTATACAAGTAAAAACTTATTTGATATAACCTTTAAAATCCATGCCCATTTTCTTTTGAAATGTAGCTCGAGCATTGGTTAAACCAAAAGGCATCTTATTATAGGCAAAGGTCCCCAATTTTGTATTGAAAGATATCTTGAATTGATCCTCTTCATTCTCTTTTATTTTATTGTAACCTAAATAACCATCAAGAAGTGAAAATTACTGAGAACTTGAAACAACTTGAAAAATTTGTTCCATGGAAGGTACTGGATAATGATCCTTGAGAGACACTCTATTAAGGTCTCAAAAATCCACACAAATTTTGATCTCTCCATTATTATTTTAAATAGGTACAATATTAGCCACCTATGTTGAGTGTTTAATAGGAAAGATAATCCTAGACTCAATCAATTTGGTGAGCTCTTTATTCATGAGTTCCTCTATCTTGGGATTGATAGGCCTTTATTTCTGCCTGACTAGTTTAGCTCTAGGTTATAACTCAATGGGTAATGAGATAAAATTGGATCAAAACATTTAAAATATTTATATTCTAAATAAAATATGTCATGGAACTCTTTTCATAATTCAATAAAGGCCTACCTCTCAAACAGAGAACATATCTTACCAACTTTTAGAAGCTTGTCTTTGTAAATCATGACTCTCTCATAGTTTTCTTATTTTGTTGACATGATCACTCTTTATTTCTTATTTTGATAATATTAATTGAAAATACTCTCCAAATTAATCATCCCCTTAGTTATCTTGTTTGTCTTCAGCTGAATAACCTATTCTTCATATTGATCATGTAGTCTCTTTTGGTTCCTCAAGGAGAATCCTACCTCATTTTGTAATAAGTGTGCAATGTGTTCATCACTTTCAAACACCAACCATGACACTTAATTATCTATAATATAATGCCTCATAATTACCTTGATATGATACTAATCTTTCTCCTTTCCTACATCAACAACTGCATCAAACTATGCTCCTATGGCATCCAATTTATCAACATGTTTATTTGGATCCCTTGGTATGGGTTGTATGTTGAAGACATTAAAGTCTTGAAGTAGGTCCCATACCCTATTATTTTAGGATTTAAGTAAGATATTTTTGGTTGTATCTTGATTTCTCACTTGGTAGATGACCAACTCACTATTCCCATGGGAAATGGAGGAAGCAAAGGGGGAGAATGAGGAAAGTAATAGAGGTAGAGGGGGAATGGGAGTGAAAGGAAGAATAATAAAAAGGGAGTCCCATGGGAAAATTTATGCCCAATAATGATCGTTGGTCATGTTCACTTTAGGGTTAATTGATTCTAAGAGAGGGGAATTAAACAAAAAGGAATAGATTGGTTGGTTGAAGATAAATCCCATGGCACCCTCGATAGTGGAGAAAGGGGGCCAGGGAGAAATGTAATGAGATTCTATGGTTTGGGATAGATGAACCATTGAGGTTGATAGAAGAGGTTTGACTAGATTAGAATTCCTTCAATCTAAATCTATAATGTGATCTACCTTCTATTTTTTCTTGGGCCTCTTACCTGGGTCAACTCTAGATGTTATGATGTAATGATTGGCCAAACAAGTGATAACTATGGTGGTTGATGGTAGAGGAACTAGATTAAATGAGGGAAGAACCAAGATGACCAAAGGGGGAACCAAGATAGTTCCTACCATTAGAATTATTCTCCCGATAGTTGTATCCATGCCTATTAGATAAGATATGCCCGATAGTACTTGGACTAAAGGTAAGCATAAAGAGGGCACTAAAAAGGTATTGAGTTATGAAATGGATGGAGAGGAGGGGAACAAGAAGGTAAGGATTCTTGGGAGGATTGATTCCAAAGGTAATTGGGTAAATTATGGAGGGGGTATAATGGGGAAAAGAGGAGGCACCACTTGGGGGGCTTGTAGGAGTGGAGTAAAATTTATGGGTGTTGGGATCGAGAGTTAGAAAGCAACAGGAGTGAGGGGTGTAAGGGATATGGAATAAATGTGAGGTGTAATGGGTGGAGAATGTTTTGTTTCTTTTTGGTATCCTCATTTTTGGTTTGCCTCTAAACTATTGGTCATGTTAAACCTCAGGGTCTATGCAACCTAGGGTTGAGGTGATAATGGTTGAGTTGGCTTCACCTGGGTTGCCTACCATCAAGTAATGTAGCTTTGGATTAGTCATGGATAGACTATTGGATTTGTCAAAGGAGGTATAGGTGTATCTAGGGCATGATTAATGACTAGAGGAGGTGGAGGTGGAACTTGGGCATGAGGATTAGGATCCACTAGAAGAGGCAAAGCTAGAACTAGAACATGAGGAGGAGAAAGTGATAGGATGCCCTACTAAATTATCTTAGAGATAATAGGAGGATTAGGTATTTTATCTTTTATGGATCAAGAAGGAGATAGAGGGGGAGCATATGGGCCTAACATTTTCTTTCCTTTCTTCTTCTTCTTTGATGCAATTTGGGATGATATGTCCTAGTCTTCAATAACATCCAAGTATAGCTCATCCTCATCGTCTATTTTATGGCTATAGTTGATATTAAGGTGGGCCAAATACCACACCAAGTGAGATCTAATCATACCCTTGGGGTCCTAATGTTTTAGCTTAGCTCTCTATAGGGTGAAAGAGTCCTACCCAACTACCATCTTTTAGAGGGGAGGGAATGAATAATACATGTGGTGTTTGATAGTGATCAAGAGAGATGGGCATGCCTTCTACTAGAATCTTATATGAAATCCAAAGATTCCTTCCACTATTTTTTAGGTGATCTCATACTTTACTAGATAATCTAGGATGAAATACAATAAATAAAAGGGATGCTTAATAAAACCTATAATTTAGATCATGGTGTCATATTTGTAGTACCAGTAGTATTCAAAGGTGGTGATGGAGTCTTGGATTGATTATGATAGTTGGGGCATCAAGGCCTCATTGATCACATTATATACAACTAGATATAAGTGTTTGCAAATGTACTAGATGTGGTTTTAGTACTAGTGGCCATATGATTTATAGAAGACTACATGGACCATCAATCCCTCAAGAACCCACATAGGAAAAGGTGAAGGTTTGAATGAGAGTCTCCCATAGACCACCTCCACAAGGTATCTCATCATATAAAAATTTCTTCTAGTTTGGGAATTCATGATGGTATTTACCAACTTAAAGTTGATTATCTCTCCCATGTGTTAGGTTGTGGAGCTAAAAGCTTCAACTGTTGCAGACATGGAGGAGGTTGCTGAGTTCCAGAAGTACCAGCATCGGCAGTGTAACCGACGTCGGTCACATATAGTGCAAAAGGCAACTGGCATCGGTAGGGAGTCGGCTGATGTCAGTCAAAACCAGTCAGACAGGGACCGACATCAATCACCTGTGTGTTCTAGAACTATTTGTTGCATGAACATTTAGTTAGTTAAACTGAGTGTTTGCATGTTAAAGGGCTAATTATAGTCTCAAGCTACATGTCTAATTATTGTAATTAGAGGTCTATTTTTGTATGCATGGGATTCTATTTAAAGACCCATGAGGCATGTATTGTAATCAAGAAGTCAAGTAAAACATTGAAGCAAGAAAGCAAGGTCAAGGAGATCTACAAGGTGTACGGTCAAGGAGATTAGCTGAAGCATTCAAGGAGGGGATAACAACTTAGGATATTGAGTTGGTTGTGGTTGAGCAAGAGAGAGAGGGAAGTCCTTGAGGTGTGGGAAGCCTTTGAGGTGGAAGAAGAAGTGGCATATTCTTTATTATATTTTCTTCTAGTAGTATTTAACACAAGAGTGTGTATTGTCTCTCAAATTCTTTATTGTTTCAAGTTTCTAGTTACTTAATCATTCTGGTATAATTCTGTGTTTAATTGCTTATAAGAAAAGTAATCAATTGTGGTTTTAGTACTAGTGGCCATATAATTTATAGAAGACTACATGGACCATCAATCCCTCAAGAACCCACATAGGAAAAGGTGAAGGTTTGAATGAGAGTCTCCCATAGACCACCTCCACAAGGTATCTCATCATATAAAAATTTCTTCTAGTTTGGCCATTCATGATGGTATTTACCAACTTAAAGTTGATTATCCCTCCCATGTCTAGAAATTTTGAGCATGTGAGGATCATATGGAAGAGGGTCTCCCATAGTTTGTTAACATGAAAATAGTTATGCATCCTAAATAATTGGTTCAATAGAATCATGCCTACCCAAACTTCCTCCCAGAAGGTTAAAACTATGTATGCATTCATGTCTTCCTTGATGACCCATTTAACATCTAGGTTCTCATCCCAATCTTGCAAGACATCTTATATTTGGTAGGTATTCATCTAGGCCTTCACTATTACAAAATCATAAGAGAAGGTGTAATCCATGAGGGATTAATACACCTTTTAAGTGCTCCTAGAGATATCTATAATCTAGTGCCAAGATTTTGGAAAACATACCTAGTCATAGACCCCATCTTACACTCAAATGGTAATGAGAAGGATGTTTCTAAATAAGTCAGCATAGGAAAATGCCTATGGCTTAGCCATAACCCTATGAAGTCCATATTTATTATAGGACCAAATGGAATCCTTGAATTTTTCTTGTTGGTAATCATTAGAGCATGAGTCTTTGGACACTTAATTACTTTGAATATGTAATTTTAGTGCTTGAACTTAGTCAAGCCAGTTGGGAATATGTTATCCCTATACTTAGACTTAGCCTTTGGGTTTGAAGAGGATGCAACCATTGTAGTAGTATAGAGGGGAAATAAGAAGGCTCTAAATATAAGAAGCATGAAACACAAGTGTAATCTATGAGAATTGGAAAGCTAAGAGTTGGAGTACTCTCAAAGATATGCAGTGGTAACCATTAGTGGGTTTTCCTTAGGCCTTTATAAATGCATACACACAACCTATTATATTAATGGTATTTGGTGAATCACTTGATACAAATTAAAATTTTAGTTGATGGATGGATTTCCTTTCTTTATTTCTAAATCTAGAGTTAAATTTGGAGACCATGATCCTTCACCACTAGATGAATTTATCAATGGAAATGGGATGTTTTAAAACTATCCAATTGGGCCTAGTTTTCTATTTTTTAATGCCCAATGCATGGTAGGCACACTATCACATCTCTTTGAGATTTCCCAAAAAAAAAATTGTATGCCATGTGTCATCTACTCATTGATCCTCATGCTAATTTTTGGAACCTAGGCATGACTTTGTACTTTGTTTCATACCCTTATTAGGGGTGATGTGTCATTTAAGGACATGTGACACATTTATATTGGTTATCTAACCTCATATATACCCCATATTAACCCTTTTAGGGCCTTAGGTGGCCACTAGTTCATCTTCCTTGCTAGGTGATGTGGAAAATTTTGATTAGTTTGGGATCTCCCATTCTCTAAAACCTTTGATAGTTCCAAGGACTAACTACTTTGACATCTCGGTGATGTGGTGCTTTATGATCAGGTTAAGCTTTCTTAAGCTCTGACATATCTGATAGGTTTGGGGATTGGACACTCTAAAAAATTATAAATTTGGAACTTATGATTAGGCTAGGATCTCCTGAGATCTAACATCTCTAATAGGTCCTAGGATTGTCCACCCTAAAAACTCAGTAGCATGGCACCTTTTGATTAGGCTAGGCTCTCTCAAGCTCTGACATCTCTGATAGCTCTAGGGATTGGCCACTCTAACAACTAAAAAACATGATTCGTTGTCATTAAGGTGGGATCTCCTAAACTCTAACATCTTTAATAGGTTTTTGATTAGCCATTCTAACAATGTGGTGATGTGGCACCTCAAAATTAGGCTGGGCTTTCTTGATCGTTCCTAAAAAACCCATAAAAAAGACTAAGTAAGAAGTGAAATGGGAAACATTGAGCCTCTTTTTGACTAATTTTGAATCTATTCCAACTCATTAGGCACCTTAGCATAAGGTAATCACTTGTCATGATTACTATTTTGGCATCTTTTATGCTAGCTAGAGAAATCATCACCGACTTAATACTAGCTGGTAGGTAGTTATCTAAAACCCAATTTTTAAGGGCATCTTCTTATGAAAGTAACACATGGAATCTATATCACAAATGGAATAAGGTGATGGAACTAGTGGAATTATCAACCAAGGCTCCATCTCAGTACATAATGTGCACCCTCCACCTTAGCATGAATATGATTCTAAGTTCTATAAAGCCAAACTTGACCCAGTATGCAAATGATGTGGAAAAAAATAGTGAATCTCTATAGAATTGGCTCTAGATATCATGTTAAGGATGTCATTAGAATAATATTTATCTTGGATACCTTTGAGGATCTAATTTTTATTTCCCAATCTCACCTATGAGCCATTGGTTTGTTAATAGTTTAGATAATCTTTTACTCTATTTTTGCGATATGAACTATACTATGTATTTGTAGCATTAACTAAATGAAAATTGGTTGAAGTAATACATTATGTTCCTAGGTTTAACATCTTAGATTTGATTATTTAAATGAATAATGAATGATATGATTTTAGTGTTATTAATTCAATTTGAATATTAAGAATTTTGGTTACAAACTTTGATTCAAGGTGTTCATGGCATCTATGTAATTTATGATGATGTCAGCACATTATATAAAAATACTTTAAGTGTAGGAAAGACCCCATGATAAGTGATGATACATGTGCCTAAATTGTGAGCCTAATCATGACCCTTAGATCTAAAGTATTTCTGTGAACCCTCCAAGCACCTAAATGATGCTAAGCTCAAGGAACTAGAGGCTTGTGCCCATGAAACTATAGAACCAACCCCATGTAGGATTTACACCTACACACCATCAGACTCCACCTAGAATGGATTATGCCAATGAAGTTTCCAATGTCATTATTGTAAATTACAATGTCCTATGAAGAATGGGTTGTATTATTACACAACCAACCCAATGCGAACCCCAATTATTTATCTTTTATGCTTTGGTGTAGTGCATAAGGCTCATGCCTTATGTGAATTGATGTTGACATAGTTGAGTGATAAATCTTGAGCCCCACAGGATTAGTCTATATCTGCACCTAGTTGTAACAAGCCTAGAACTAAATTATATAGCTAGGTAAGCACCTAAAAGATTAAATTAATTGAAAACCAACTTTTATTCAACATTTTGGTTCTATTTTCCAGACCCATGTTGAATTTTGTTGCTACAATGGTGAAATAGAATAATGCTTTGATTCTCCCTTCAGAACATTGAGCACTAGCTATAATAGGTGGAAGATAGATTTATGTTAAAGTATCCATCCTATAAAGAATATAATTCAAGGAAGTGGGTCTAGAATAACCCATATGTTGCTTTATATGAGGTCTTATTTTATGAACTACCTGAGAATGTGTACCAATAGTTGATTTCTTATGCAATCCATAGAAGATGAATCACGTATAAAACCTTAAGTGGATGATGAAGTGCTTAGAAAATCTTGAGAACCTTGATGCCACTTAGACTAAATCTATAGGTAAATGGTGGTAAGGAGTGATGAATAGTTATATTCTTGAGTTTGTTGTATTGACGTACTCCTATCTTAAAGAATCAGAGTATCAATTCTTACACAAGCCTAGAGGCATGTTTTTGAAATAATTTGTCATCGAACTTAAGAGACTAATGTTAGATTATGGCTTTTAAATCATAATAATGGAAGGCTAAAGTCCTATTATATATGAACAGTGAAATGGGGAAGAAGGGGATGTGTAGGTAAAGCACAATGGAAAGGGACAAGCAGATTGACACCTAAGAGCTTAGGAAATAGACTTATAACAAGAGAATGCATATGATAATGAAAGATATAGAACCTAAAAGTGTTGAGAGAACTCATAGTCAGTTGGAAGGGCATGGGGAAGGATCTCTTGAATTGTAGTAGCACGAGGAGAGGAACAATGCAGTCATAGATCGAGTCCAACTATTGATGGGTGAAGAATGCACTAGGTCCTTATAGAATTTTACCATTGAAGATGCACCAAAATCACCTACCCCATTTAAACATATGGTGATATATCATTTATTGGATCTCCCATGAGAAGAAAGAAGAGTGATAATTGACCCTATTATCCACATTAACTTTGACCATTTTGTAGACTTTGACTATAATTTTATTATTAACAAAGTTTTTACTTATGAATAATTGAGTGAGGATAACTATAAACATTTAGGTACAACTTGATAACACAGAACATAAGTGTAAGCATTCTAGTTTAGCCAATGTTTATTATGCCAACTAGGCAACAACCAACAAAAGTGACTTAATACCACAAGCTAATAGTACATTGCCTTCATCATCATTGGTGTCAGAAATAACAATAAAACCAATGCTTAACATAATGGTTTGAGGCATTAGAGGACCACCTCTATGGAAATTAATAGGAGGGAAAGCACATTAGATGACAATGCCCCCCAAAATAAATTTACTATGAAATGACCATGCACTTGTTAGAATATCACGATGTAAATAATGCCATAGAGCATGTAATAATATGTGAACTACAATGGCATGCTTGGGGTATAACCCAATTTTAGCACAAGGTAACTTAGTTCATTATAACTCTGCTTGATCATGCCCATACTTGGTATACAAAATTTGATCCTAACTAGGATATGGTTGATTATGACACTTTGAAGGAAGCATTCTTGAAAGAACTCAATAAACCCAATTTTAAATAGTAGATCATCACCATGCTCAAAGAAATTAACCAAGGAATATTAGAGAGTTTGCACCTGTATGATGTTAGATTCAAAACTCTTCTTTCCAAGCTTCCATATGATATTCACCCCTCTCAACATGCATAATGGTTTTTTTGGGGATTGCTAGTACTATTCAAAAGAGCACTTTCCATTAAGACATTCACAAACCCTCATAAAACACTTGAAGATGCATTTAGATCTGAAGTAATCAAAATCATTACACTAAAATTATCCCATTCATAGAGGTGTAGATTACATCCATGGCTATCTAACTTTAAAAACTTACCATTAGTTCATCACAAGATGCTCAAAGTGGGTTATGGTGAACTGATTGTGAAACATAAGTCCATATAGGAATAACTACCCTTAAAGGAACATGCACACATTGATTTAAATCAATGAAGTTTGTCATAAGGTGCATGATGTTCACAACTACCCTTTTTTACAATGTGCCAGTCAAGTTAACATAACCATTTATTTTCAATTGTACAATGATTACACTCATACCACAATTGAATGGTGAGTGATTGATGATATGTGTGAGAACATGGAAAGAGGTGCATGGTAGGCCACTATAGAAATCAAGGGGAAATTTAATCAAGGTAATGAAGGTTGTGGCCAAAATAATGTAGGTTATGGATTGAAAATAGGTGCTAGAGGGTGAGGTGGAGGATGTGGTGGAAGAAGATTTCCACCATGATTATGTTATAAGTGTGGTTCGAACGAGCACTATCAACATGACTACCCTACACATCCAACATGTGGGTATTTTTTAAGAACACATAAGGTTAAGGAATGCCCCATCTTGTATAATAAACTAAACCAAGTTAGGGCTGACATAGACAAGGGTGCAAGAATGACCAGGCATGAGCCTAAAGTAGAGAAATAGACTCCAAAGGCACAATCGACTTATATGGAGCCAATCAAAGTTCAGGAAACTACTCATAGTGGATTTACCACTTAGTCATCAATTATGCCAATATCATAATTATACCTAGAATATGGGGAACCAAGTTGCACTGAGTGTGTAACATGTCTTGAACCCAAATCTACACATTACCCAGACCCTATGTGCTAGAAATATATATTTTAGTAGGCTATGAGTATGATGTAGAACCTACAAGGAGAGCTCCAACTAGCATGAGACCTAGAGGCACATTGATACCTCTCATAAGAGATGGTCAAGAGGTAGAGGTAAAAGAGTTAACAGAGATCTTAAACCTCCTATCAATAGAAGGGATGTTACCCCTATTAAAGAACATGCTTTTAGAGCATGCAAGGTAGAAGCCAATTGAAGTTTCTATGTCATACATGGAAATAGCACAATAATTTAGGCATACACAAAATGTGGAATATGATCAAAAACTCCTAGTGAATTCCACCATTGATGGGTGGTCTATGTGTGAGGTCCTTATTGACATAGACACTGAGGTCAATATCTTGACAAATAATACATGGGAGAAGATGGGTAGGCCAACCTTGAGGCCTTTCTATCATGTATTTTTTATGGCCAACAATCCAAGATGCAACCAATCAAGATTCTAAAAAGTGACATTGTAGATATCATGGGCATTAAATTCTATGCTAACTTTGAGGTAATCGAGTTCCCTAAACAAGATAATTATCCAATGCTCTTGGAAAGGCCATGGTGCTACATGAATAATCTTGATATACACTTCAAGAAGTGTTATATGACCTTTGTAAATGGCAAAGAAAGGGTAGTGATCCCCATCTCAAGTGACCAAGGATCCCCTATGTATAAAGTGTTGATTTGGAAGATGAGATCAACCATATCTACAACATCATGATGCAAATAACTAAGACTCTTAACCCTAATGACCAAGGAGTGATTTATTAGGAGGATAGATAGTTAGCCTCAAACACCACCAAAGTTGCTTACAACTAATGGATTGAATAATCTTATGACATGACTAGTTAGATATGCCATTTAGTGAGCATGAAGGTGCCAAAACCTATGAGGACTAGGTAGGTCCAAATTGATTGCACCTCATGAATAAGGGTCCCTTACAATAGGAATAAGGGAAATAAAGCATCACTTGAGCAAAGGTAAACCTGGAGTGTTATCATGATATGAGGGGAGAAATCCTATAGAAGAATATCTTTGAAACCTAGAGTCCTACATCCCAAAGGAAGTAGATAGGATAGGTGCACTAGTTTTACTTTGAGAATCACTTACACTCATTGGTTGGTAGAATATAGGCCTAGATTACCAACTTGACAAGATGAAAAAGCAACCATCTACACCAAATTTAGAAAAAGAAATGAGGACCTGGACATTTCCACATATTCTAGTGATTCAAACCCAATAGTGCACATATGTTTGTGCTAAGAAACATGGATTGACTATGGTGTAAATACCCCTAAGAACCTATGGGTGCATACCTTTTACAAAATGTTGAAGATGTGGGTGTGATATTGGTATGTGGTCAATGAATTACACTATAAGATAGCCAGTTGGGATGTCTTGAAGGATAATTTTGTTCACCCCTTCTCCTTTTCCTCACATAACTTGGAATTGATTGAGCCACTACAAATAATTCAAAGGGTAGTGTTTGAGGACATTAAAATCTTAGAGGAACACCTAAAAGATATATTCAAAGAGAAAGGATTAGTGCTACCAAATTTATTTGAGGAATAGGTAATTAATAGTGATTCAAGTGATGAAGATATGAATATCTAAAAATCATGCAACTAGACATCCTTGATAGGAAAGATGAAGCTCATGTGCTAAGAGGATGATAGTGCCCCTAACAAAGAAGGCCCTACTCATCACCACATCAAAACAAATAAAGGGAATAGGCAGGTCAAGGACACATATTAAGAGAGAAATGATATTTACCATGTCTTGTTCAAAACTAACCAACTAGACATCAGCTCAAAAGGAGAACTAATGGTGGCCACTCTAGGTGCATATTGGTCTGATGTAGAGCTAGCACAAATTTTAGATCTCCTGAAGAGTTTCAATATTTGTTCCCAAAAAATTATTGAGACATGGAGATAACCCACCAATACCTTATAAATATGAGTGTAAATTTTCTAGATGGCATGTATCCTATCAAAAATCACCCCTACAGAATGAACCCCAATCTCTGCACCAAGGTCAAAATGGATATTGATGGTATGCTAACCGTAGGAGTGATCTCCCTAGTGTAAGATTCAAAATGGGTGAGCCCCATAGTTATTAGATTGAATAAGTATAGGTTAATCCACATTTGTGTTGATTATCAACTGTTAAATATTGCCTACATCACTGACCCCTTCCTGACTCCATTCACTGACGAAGTCTTGGATGGCATCATAGGATATGAAATCTATACTTTCATTGATGGTTTATCAGGATACCATCAAGTCCAAATTAATGAAGAATATGTAACTAAAATAACCTTTATAATAGAATGGGGTTGTTTAGCCTATAACATGATTCCCTTTGGGCTCAATAATGTGCCATTTCTATTCTCTAGGGTGTTCATCACCGCATATAAGGATTTTATTCATAAGTTCCTCTAGGTGTACCTTGATGATTAGACTATGTATGGGATTATGAAAGACCATTATGACAAATTTTACCTTATTTTTGAGAGATTTTTATAGTTACAAATATCCTTTAACCTCAAGAAGTGCATCTTCATGACACCTTTTGGCACCATGCTTAGGCACACCATCTACAAAGATGGTCTTCTCATTGATCCCATAAAAATTATAATAATCATTTATATTCAAACTCCTTCCACATAGAGAGATGTTTGTGCCTTTATTAACCATTATGGATATTATATAAAGTTTATAAGGATTTATGAAAAGAATGTGGTGTCATTAGAGGAGCTCTTATGCAAGGATAACCCATTCTATTAGGGCACAATAAAAGAACATGCCTTTAAAACTCTAAATCTCAAGTTGGCTAGCATGCCTATTTTATAATTTGTTGACTAGATGACCCCATTCCACATCCATGTTGATGCATATAAATATATAATTAGTGTCATTCTAGTACAATTTGGTGAATGCAAAATAGATCACCCCATATCCTTCACAAGTAGAAAGTTGACCCAAGAAGAGCAGAACTATAAAAAAACTAAGTGTAAAGCACTGGACATGGTCCATGACCTATAAAAATTTAATTAATACTTGTTGGTGACACCATTTGTCTTCTTCACATATCATGAATCACTTAAGTACCTCATGAATAAGCCCATTTTAGGAATTCTAGTTCTTAGTTGTTGTCAAACCTAGAAAATAGAACTTGGGCCTAAACAATTTGTCCTACATTAAATTTGATGATGTAGAAACACTTATTAAGGTTTCCATACTAGATGAAAAACTATATAGATTTCAAGACACCCTTGATTACTTAGTAGAGATATCCTCTTTCTTAACATCTAGATTTGTACCCCAAACAATGGCAACTAAAGAGCATAAACAACTTGTAGTTCATGCCATCCTTTTTTAGATTATTAGTGGGGAAATATAAAAATGAGGTTGAGATGTATTACATTGATGTGTCTTAAAAAATGAATGGGAATTTGTGTTACACAAGGCACATGAGGGAATACTAGGAGGCCATTATGTTGGAGATGTAATGACATCCAAGGTATTGTAATTAGGCTTATGGTGGCCAAGTCTATTTTAGGATGTAAAATATTACACCAAAGCATGTGACATATGTTAGTGAATAGGGAAACCCAACCACCAGGATGATATGCCCCTCATCCCCATTATTTCCTAGGTGCCATTTGAAAAAAAAGGCCATTAGTTTTGTTGGGACAATTACTCCCATAACAAGGCACATAGGTGCAAGATATATTCATACAACTACTAACTATTTCACCAAGTGGGTTGAGGTAGTTTCAACCACAAACTACACAACTTCCATAGCTACAAATTTCTTATGGGAAAACATTATAAGTCACTATAGGTGCCCACTTAATTTGACTAGTGACAAAAACACACACTTCATCAATGAAACTTTATAGATACTACTGACAAAATACATGGTGGCACACCATAAGACCACCCCTTAGCATCCAAAATTGAATGGTACTACTAAGGTATTTAACAATATACTGGGAACATACCTCAAAAAGATATGTGACATTAGTTGAAAAGACTAGGATGATCAAGTATCAATAGTATTATGGGCATATCCCACAACCTATAAGTGCCTGAACAAGGCTATACCATTTTAAATGGTGTTTGGCATAGAGGTGATTCTACCAATTGAAATTATGGCTCCATCATTGTAGATCATGTGTATTGGTCATTTGGATGACCAAGGATCATTGAGTGTGAGGCTAGAAGACTTGAATCACTTGGATGAAATACACACCCAAGTAAGATGGAGCTAGTAGATAGAGAAGGTATGCTAAAAGTTATAGCATGAAAATCATATTAAGAACAAGATACTAATTTAAGGACCATTTATCTTTCTCTATGCCTCCAATTACCTCAAGAACCTAGGAAAGCTAAAAATTAGGTGGATAGGTTCATATGTTATCCATATCATGTTGGAAACTAGTGTATGCAAGCTACACACATTATCAGGTGAAATTCTCCTTGGGCATTTCAATGGCAATAGATTGAATATGTATAAGCATAATATGGCACTTGCACCATCAGACACTAACTTCCCAATCACAAGTTGGTTTTGTTGTGATGACCTAAAAGTCTTTTGGTACAAGCTAAACTTTTCCTTGTATTTTATGATTTTTATTCTTATAGAGTGAATAAGTGGCACTTTTAGGCCCAAAAAATAAATATTTTGGTGATTATACACATAAATCTAGTCAAGTGAGTCAAGAATGGATACTTTATAAAGCACTTAAGACCAGGCACCTAAGTTTTTGGGTACTTGGAACTTGTCAGACTCAAAATATGAGTACCAATTAACAAAGATAGGTACACATGATACAAATACATAAGAGGTAGAAAGAAGAGGCACACTATGATCATGTACAATAGATAAAAATTAGAGAGTGAAGCATTGGAGGGCTAGTATAAGGAATTTGTAAGGGGTAGGACATGACAAGGTAAAGAGATGAAAGTGCATAGAAATTGACCAAGATAGGAAAGTGCACTTGAAATTAAATCACAATAGGAAAATAAGATGGAATCATGGAGGTTGAATCACGCACATGTGAGGCACTGTGCTTAGGTTTCAATAAGGTGAAGGTCACACCAAGAGAACATAGCATAGGAGAAAGATTATTAGGATAAGCTGGCATCCACCCAAAGTGAGGTGGGAAGTGATCATTTGAACTAAACGTCACTTTACCAAAAATATCATTAGGATAATTTATTGAGGTGATAGTGGAGTCACAAAGATATATATTGAATGTGTACATGGTAAACAATTTTTGTGAATTTTATAAGTTTTTAGAAAATTCTAATAAATCTAGGCACCATCATACCATTACTCACCTATAATTAAGAAGGTAGATGAATTAGGGGTATAAATAGTGAAAGGATGACAAGTTTAGGTTACAAACCTCAAGTTCATTTAAACTAAAATACAGAGTAGTGAACCAAAGTTGAACTAACAAACCAAAGCCAAAATAAGAAAATGCTACTACAATGAGACCTTAAGTACCTATAGATACCAAATTTGAATGATTAAATAGAGAGATGAATTGTATTACCTTTGAGATTGGCATAGAGAAGTGTGGGGCACAAATTGTGCAAGAACTAGGTAGCAGAAAACTGGAGTGACATCAAGGCCACCATTAACAACAAGAAAATCTCAAGAGCTGAAGTTTAAGTCATAAATATCATCAATATGAGGAGTGCTAATAAAAATTATAGGCTTCAGTAAAGTAAATAGAACATACTTCAACACCATCTAGTTCGGGATGGGAAAATAATACATGAGTTCTGAGCCACACCAAGTGTAAAAGGATGCCAAACAAGTGTGGATGATAGAAGTGGCCATGGAAAATAAGTATACACAACTAGTAGGAGTTAGCATCACTAAGGATTATTCAGAGGTGCTTATAAATATTTCCTAATAGGAAATGTAGTTTCTTATAGAGGTCTTAGTAGGAGAGATATAGGCATCTTTCATGCACACCTACTAACTAAAGGAGTACAACCACTTCACTATAAAAAAATATTCAAGATCTAGTGAAAAATTGGGTGATTGATATGAGGGCTAAGACTAAAGCAAGCATGACATTATTTGATGTCTCCATTTGAGACAAACATGAAACCACTAGTGCAACTCAACTCTATGAATTTCCATGTTTTAAAAAGCTAGAGGAACTCATGTATTTCCTCCTCTCACACATCCACAGGGACCACTTCTACTTTATGAGGAGGTTCATGTGGTTATTAGCAAGCCTTATTGGCCAAATTATCAAGCTTCCAAATTCTAATTTAGACATCCACCAAATGATGGCAGATGATGCTAAAGTTTAAAGGGTCATGAAACTCCTTGGGTACTACAAGGGAGGGTTCACATTCCCAATCAAATAAATCAAGGACCCTAGAATGAGGATAGTTGTGCACCTCATGATTTTAAAAAATTTCCTCAGTGATTAGTGGATAGACATCACCAAAACCTACCTATGTATCACCTACCACATGGCATAGGGGGTAAAATTTATTGTAAAAAAATTCATTATATAAGAAATGGTGAA
>JARHVA010000490.1:1602500-1607500 GCA_037957365.1 Torreya grandis | reverse complement strand
TGTGCTCAATGTACTTATGAAAGGGAAACACACAACAAAAGAGGATGTGCATGAATCACTTAAAGGAAAACAACAACTAATATAATATATACAATGTCTACAAACTACTTATAATAACAAGGTTTTACATGAATCCCATTGATTGGGATAGGTAATACCTCTCCATCTATCTTGACAAGATAAAATGCATTGTGTTGTTTACAACCATGAACTAGATAAGGTCCACTCCATAAACTATCAAACTTTGTATGGTTGCTTATTTTGGCCTTGTTAGCATCCCACTTTAAGACTTGTTCACCTTCTTTGAAAACTCTAGCCATGGCTCTCTTGTCAAAAACCTTTTTGACTTAAGCTTTATGTGATTCCATCAACTTCATTACAAGGTCTCTTATTTCTTTAAGCTCCATGAGTTCTACCATTCTCACACCCATGGGTTCACTTTCCATCAACTCAAGTTGATGAGCTAGCTCCAAAGTTGGTAGTTCAAGAGAGATGGGTAGATTTGCCTCTCTTCCATACATAATGACAAATGGTGAGTTACCAATGGCACTCTTTGGAATAACCCTATTAAACCACAAGGCTATTCTTATCTTGGTATGCCATACTCTCTAGTTCTCCTCCATGGTCCTCTTTATTATCCTAGTCAAGTTTTTGTTTATTTATTTAACAAGCCCACTACCCTAGGGGTAGTAGTTGGATGATGTGATAAGTTAGATACCCAATTGAAGAGACCATGCACTTATTTTCATGCCAAAAAATTCCAAGGCATTATATGAGATGATAGTGGATGGTAACCCAAAACTTGTCACAATGTTATCATATAAATCCAATGTTGCTGTCTGGTTAGCCTCTTTTAGAGCAATAAACTCCACCCACCTAGTGAAGTAGTTAGTGGTAGTGAGCATCCACTTATGTGATCCACTAGAAGGTAAGTTTATTATATTGATGAAGTCAAGGCCCCACTATATGAAGGACTGATCTCCTTGAATGGGGTTAAGAGGAAGGGCTACTAGTATTTGCTTACCATTAAAAAGATCACACTTTTGGCACTTCCTAACCCATGTATAGGTATAGTTGAAAATATTGGGCCAATATTAACTAGCCCTCATGATTTTTATGCTATTTTCCTTAGAGCAAAGTGACCTCCTACAGGTCCATCATGGAACTGATCCAAGAGTATATTTACCTAATTAACACCTATGCACCTGAATAACACTCTATTCATGTATTTCTTGAATAATACCCCATAAACTAGGGCATAAGGTATGGAATAAAGTCTGGAGTATCTTAATTTAATCCTATCCATACCTTGAGGACACACACATGTCATTAATAATCTAATCACATATTGTATCTAATCAATGAAGGGTAGAGGTACAATTACTTGTAGGCTATCTAACATCACTAGAGAAACCTATTTTTATTCCTATAGGTTAGAAACCAAGTTCTCACAAAAATATTCACCTCTCACTAACTTAGTAACCTTGATCTTAATGTCATACTCCATGACTTTGATGATCCAACTATCCCTCTCCTCATTTAGATCTCTACTCAAGAGGAAATCTCTCACACTTGTATGGGAGACCATGAGATGAAACTTATTGTTTGACACCATAGGTTTAATTTTTTTCAATGATCTCACAATAACTAACACTTTATTTTTAATAAAATTATACCTCTCTTCATATCCTTAAAGTCCCTGACTGAAGAAAGCTATTGGTTGCTCAAGACCTTCCTAATTTTATTGCATGAGCATAACAGATATGTTGTCCACATTATAAAATTCATATAGGTATAAATCTCTTGAAAAATAAGGATTAAAGAGAGTTTGTGCTTGTGCAATGGCTAACTTGATAGCCTCAAAACCTACCTTGACTTATTTTGACCAAGATAAAACTTGATTCTTCTTGAACATTGATATTATAGGCTTGACCAAACATGAAAAATTAGGTATGAATCTTATCACAAAATTTATCTTCCAAATGAAGCTTTTAAGTCCTTGCTAGTGTTGAGGCAAAGAGAAGGCCAAGATGACACTTATCCTCTTAGGGTCAATGGCTAGTCCTATTTTAGAGACAATATACCCTAATAGTTTGAATTCATAAACAAAAAACACACACTTTTTGGGGTGTAAGGAGATACCAAACTCCTTACACCTCTCAAAGATAAGTCTCAAATGGTTTAAGTGGTCACTTGCATCCTTGGATAAATAATGATATCATCTAAGTACATACGCACCATCTAATTATGTAGACCCCAAAAAGCCATGTCCATGGCTCTTTGAAATGTGGAACCAACATTGGAGAGACTAAAAGGCATCTTATTTTAAGCATAAGTCCCCTACTTGGTGGTGAAGTCTATCTTGTACTGGTCTTCCTCCTTGACTATCACCTAGTTGTAACTTGAATACCCATCCAAGAGAGAGAAACTTTCTGAACTAGCCATCATTTGGAGGATCTACTCTATGGATGGAAAATGATAGTGATCTTTCAAGGAGACCTTGTTCAAATACCTAAAATCAACACACAATCAAATATCACCATTTTTTTCCTTATAGGTACCAGGTTGGCCACTCATGAAGAGTGTTTAATTGAAAATATAACATTTGAATCAATAAGATTTGTCAAATCTCTTCTCATGAGTAAATATATCTTATGATTGGTAAGCCTCTAATTCTACCTCATAAGCTTTACATTTGCATCTAAATCAATGGTGTGTTGAGTAAGCTGAGGGTCAAAACCCCTAAGATCAGTTTACTCCTAAGAAAACACATCTAAAAAATCCCTACAAAGTGTAATGAATGCAAATTTCTCAGCCTTAGTATTGACCTTTCCACGCTTGAGAAGTTTGTCTTGGAAGATGAGAACTCTCTGATGGTCATCTTCACTAGTGGACAAGACTACCTTGTATTTACTCATGAAATATCCTTCATGGAAGATGTTATCAAGGGTGACCAACCCCTTAAGGAGTTTGTTTGATTTCAATTGGAGGATTTGATCTCCATACTGATTTTGTATCTTGTTCTAATTTGAAGATGAAAACTCAACCTCTTGTAAAAAGTAGACAATCTGCTTGTCATTGTCAAAAACCTACCAATTGGATTCATTTTTTGGAATGGATGGTCTTATAATCACCTTAACATGTGAATAATTTTTTGATTTACTCAACTCAGCTAGTATATCAAATTTTCCCCCTACTAACACTAATCTATTTTCATGCTTGTTGTTCTCTCTAGGCACACTTTGGATTTTGAAGGCTTAAAAATCCTCCAATAGATCTCACACCCCATGCTTGTAATATTTCATCAAGGGGTTCTTGGATGTATTTTGGATTCTTACCTAATTGATAATGAGTTCACTATCTCCATATACCTACAATTGCCTGATTTTCCTCTTTTTATCCCATTAAAGGCCATGAATAAGGCCTTCATATTCAGATGCATTACAAGATTAGCTAAAATAAAACCTATAAGATGAGTATTATTTGTCATTAGAGGGAGAGACTAGCATAACACCTACCCCTACTCCTTGTTTTCTCTTTGATCCATCAAAGAACATTTTCCATATTTCATTTGTCTCCTTTTGTGGCCTAATAAGGGATGGTATAAACTCATTATCTTTGTGTAAGTAGTAGACTCCCATATCTATTTCCAAAATGCCTCCCAAAGGGTCAAGTTATTGATTTTCATTCCATAACTCATCCCATAAGATGTCAAGTATCACTTCAACATGAGTGTATAGATCTTAACCAATAAGGTGGTCTTTCTCATCCAAGATTGTGTAGTTGATATTTGGGTTTCTTAATTCATAAGGCTCAATGTGAAAATTTGAAATTGGTCTAGCCTTAATGGATACCTTGGTTCAAAATATTGTCATAAATGTCATATATGACCAATCTACTGCCAAGTTACCCCAAATTTTAGTGGTGAAGTCTTTAGATAAGAATAAATAAAAATGGGATGGTACCTCTAAAATAACCACATCTTGGGCCACTAAAAAATTAAGATAAGCATGGAGGGTTAAATTCATACCTTTTATAATACCAAATTATTTATTATAATATCAATCAAGTTGTAATACCCCTTTAGAGAGGGGTTCATATTTTAAACCAAGTTGATCTACTATTGATTTAGGCATCACTGAAGTGCTTTCCTCACTGTCCACCATGTAGTTGTGTACCAAGTAGTTACCAGTGATAAAATAAATGTATAAGTGAGGATTTTTTATTACCTTGATTAAATTCCCTTCATTGGTTTTGATTGCATTAATGAGGACTACATTCTCCTTGCTTGGTGGCTTATCTGAAACATTGATTTTTGACAATCCTTCTTAAAGAAGATCCAATTGACCAGGTCTATAAAGAATTTACCACATAGGGACACTCATATTTTAATTATTAATTTTCTAAAAAATGTTTGCGTACACCACCAAACTTCACTTGTGCTTTGGGAGCCACCACAGTGCTTTGTACTTGTGAGATTTAAGGTATAAAAATACCTCTTTGGTTTTGATTTTTATTAGTTGTTTGATATTTTAGAGATACATAAGGATCATTTGGATTTGAAAATAACGGAAGAGGAGTATAATACCCCTTAAATTATTCTTGGATACACTCTATGTTCCTTCTCTTGAACCTTGTGTTGGCTACTACAAGAATGTTTGCTTGACTAGTACTAGCTTGTTGATTAAAAGCGTAACACTCATCTAGTTGGTAGTTCACCAATGTAGTATCCAATTTATTTTGTCACTCATTATCCCCTTATAATTATTGAGGCTCTTATTCTTTATTTATCATAGGAACTTATGCATTTTGTGTCATTAAAGCCTTGTTGAACCCATAACTAGCACTCTGCTACCATTCTCATTGAAGCCTTAGTTGAACTTTGCATTTAGGGTGATAGCCTAATTATAAGATTGATTATAGGTTATATAAAACTCACCTTATTGTGTAAGGTTGTTTTGAATAGGGACCTATGTCCTGGAAGTAATCGCAACATTAGG
>JARHVA010000490.1:1590000-1597500 GCA_037957365.1 Torreya grandis | reverse complement strand
TGACTCATCCAGTTATGATTGCATAAATTTGTTGGGATAATGAGATGCAATATTTGGAAGGGCCTAAAATAGTAATGGTAGGGCATTTTGAATCTTGGTTTCTATCATGGGTTAAAGGATGAGGTCTTGGAATGGTAATGGTAGGGAATTTTGGATCTTGATTGTTTACACAAGAAAAAATATGAGGTCCTAATATGGTAATGGTAGGGCATTGCGAAGCTAGGTTGCTATTACAAACCAAAGGATGAGGTCCTGGAATGGTAATGGTAGGGCATTGAAAATCTTAGTTTCTATTTTAAGCCAAAGGACAAGGTCCTAAAATGGTAATGATTTGACATTATGGATCTTGGTTGCTCACATAATCCAAAGGAGGGTTAATGGTATAGGTAGGGGACCGAGTACCATTATCATTAAAAGGGTAAACTTGGTATCTTAATCCACCCAAAGAAGGAATCACTACATATTATGCTTGAGTATATTGGATTTGTTATTTTTATTGAGTATTTTAAGGAGGATAAGGATCCATATCACAAACTATATCATCACCATAGGGGTCTTGAACAAATTCATCTTGTGCAAACACATTATCATAATCTGTATTATACATGGCTCCACTACAAGTGTAATGAGACATATCCAAATTTATAATGAGCATTTTGTGAAGATTCCTAGAGTTATATAAATTATAAAAATAAGGTATAAAAGATAAATGGTCTAAACATGGACTAACTTAGTCCAAGGATGGAGTTTTATCTCCAAAAAGGTCTATGCTAAAACTTGGTGTAAGATAGTCTAATGTCAAAACTTTAACATAAAATGTCTTAAACAAATGGTCAAGTGGATGAATAAAAAATAGAATGCCAAACTTATGTATAAAGTGTTTCAAACAAGTCTAATCTAGGTATAAATAAACAAAGGTTGCTAAATCTTTTGGAAAATAAGACACAAAATCTAGGCTCAAAATAAGTATTGCTAGGTCTTTTGGAAAAGGCACAAAATCTAGACTTTAAATAAAATAAGGTTTAAAAGGAAAGAGATTTAATATAATAAATATAAAACACTTTAGCACAAACTAAGAATTTGGATTTAAAATACAAACTTGATCTTTGGCAAAAGACATGAAATAATAGACATATGAAAGATAGACTACTTCCCCAAATCTAGGCACAAAAATAGTTTTCAGATTGAATAAAGAATTAACATAAGTTACACAACCCAAAAGTGAAATATCGATGCCTAGCCCAAAATTAAACAAGGCATAGGTAGAAATAAATCAATGTTTGGATTTGAACTTGTCAAGGCTAATCATGAACTCAACTTAGAAAACTAAGCTTCTTTAAAATAAACAACAAGCTAGATAATAATGAACAACATGACGACACTAGGTATATATATATATATATATATATATATATATATATATATAAGTCACATGTGGTTTTGGTTTTGAAATTGGAATTTAGACCCAAGGAAATAAGTCTTTAAAATGATTCAAGCAATGTAAAGTCATTATCATTCTCTAAAGGTATTACAAATGTTTGTTTCAAGACTCAAAGGCATAATATTCAAAATGAATCTGGTAGCATAATGACACCCTTTTCAAACAAATGATACACACAAATAAGTTTATCAAAAGACTAAGTCAAAGGTATGATATCAAATGGATGGTTTAATGCCTCCTAAAATAAATGAGTGATGCATATACAAGACACATTTTTTGAGATGGTATAATAATAAAATAACTTAGACTCAAGACTATGCAAGAAAGGATAAAATGATAAAAACACCTAAGTGTAAAATTCTAAACCCTAAAAATGATAAGGTTGTATAATACTATCGAATTTCATCAATATACATGATCTTGAGAGGATTTTAATTGTTATTACAAAAAGTAAAAGAACATTAAAAGTAGGGTTTTTAGGCCTCTTATTATCTCAAGTGTTTGTACTAAAACATAGAACTTCAAACTACTCTCCCTACGTTAATAGTATGTCTGTGAAAGTGGGGTTATTCTAACCTATCAATTTTTGCTCATTTATAGATGGTCCCAAGTGTGGCTAACACTAAAGATGTAATCATGTCATTTGGATCTGCATTAATCAACTTTTTATGAAAAGGTATTGTTATTTTCACAACCACTACATCCATCACTTGTTTAGTGTAGTGAAATGTCTGAGTTTCCCTTATGTTCTATGGTTGAGTACCACTAATAGAGCTTGGTTTAACCATTTAAAATAAGTGTACTAGTGAGTGAACCTTAATTTATATACCCCACTATGGAGTGGGGTTTAAAAAATATTGGGAAATGAATTCTTGGGTCAATTCTTCCCTAAATAACTCATGAGGAGGTAATGAACTCCTACTCATAAGCCAAAATACACAAAAATAAAGACAAGTGAAAAGAATTTATGGTCATTTTGGGGTCACCCAAACCATACAAATTTTGGGAAGACCTTAGTGACTTTCTTTTCACACTTTTAGAATAAAGTGATAAAGGTAAAAAATGAGCATTTTTTATCACCCAAGTTCCCTAAAGGGGATGGGGAGAGAGCATACATGTGTCACTCATTCTGATAAACAAACACTTCAATCAAACAAGCATGAAAATCAAACTCTTAAGAGTATTTAGCTAATGTGAGAGTTCATTTTAATCACCAAAATTAAGTGTGATGTGAAGTTTGAGCCCCTTAGCATTAGTTATTGATAAAATTGAAAAAAACTTCAAAATAATTAAAAGATGAAAACAACTAAGTATGTTTTAAGTACCAAATAGAATGTGTGTAAGTTTTATCCTTGATCAGAATTTTATTTTCCCTCCTTAGGACCTACAATTTGTTAGAGGGTTTGTTTGCTTGGAAGCCCAGATGTAAGTGATAAAACAACATCTTAAAATTATCTCTTGAGTTTTCTATTTTTTATCTCAGAGATGGATCATTATATAAATTGATGTTGATTATAGAAATCAACATCGATCTAGCTAGTCATCGATGTTTCCTACAAAAACATAAAAAACATAGGTTATTTTTGATAGAAAAATAATTAGCAAAATGTGATCCAAGACCAAAACACCTCACTAGATCCTACAAGAATTTTTTTTAACACATAATATATAGGTTCCTAAACACAAAATGAAGACAAAAAGATCAATAAAATCTTGTGTTTGTTACATCTCCATCGTGATCTATTTTTCACATAGGGATCATGGTCAATTCTGGTAATCGACATCGATCTATAAAATCGACATTGATCCCTATCAATTTTTAAATAAATGGCATTTATCCCTCTAACCTATGAGTTTCTTAAAAAAAAAGACATAAAAAAGAAACTAAAAACTTGAAACTTGAAGATTTTTAAGCATCCATTAGAAAAACTAAAAGTAGCATATTAATCTCCTTTGTTATATGGGATGCTAGCATCCCACTGGGCATGATAGCATGTGAAAAAGGATTAAAATAGAGGGGAGGTTAGTCATGGGTTACTCTCATAAAATAAATGAAATAAACACACTAAAATCTTAACACCTCTAGCCTAGACACTAGGGATAACTTAGGTGACAAAACTAAATGAAAGCACAATAAAAATATAAAAGAAATAACTCTTTTACCTTCCTTAGAGATCCAAATGGATTTTTTAAATGGCTTTCTCAGCTTGTGCATCAAGAAGTTTTTGATGGAGGTTGCTTGGCTCCTTCTCTCCTTAACACCTTGGCTTTGATGTTGCTTAGATTAATATTTTGGCATGGTAACACTACTTGCATGAGTCTTATGGAGAAAATCATACACAATAACTCTACAATATCCAATCGTTTCTAAATGAATGGGTATGGCCTTGTATTTATAGATTTTAGAATTAACTCTCACCTAAGGGGAGTCAAGGTTGAGTTTAGGCTTGGAATGAGTTCAAACTAACCCTAGGTGAGTTAAAACTAACTCTAGTTGAGTTAATAATTGTCATGTAATTATGATTTTTAATTACTAGGCATTGATTTCAAATTAGATATTTTAAGATATTTTTAAAGATCTTGACAACTCATAAAGGCAATGATGAAAGGCTTTAATATTTTGGTTTTTAGACTTTTCATTTTTAGATATTCATTAATTACAAATGAATATTTCAAACAAGTATTTAATATTATTTAATTATATAATTGATTTTGATTAGCCTTTTAGCACTTTCAAGATTTGATATTTTTTTAAGTGCCCCACATAATAAGTCTATAGGCCAAATTAACAGTTGTTGTGCTAGAAGGTGATTAAAGATGAATCCATGAGAGGTTATTGTTGCATGCGGGCTAGTATCCAAAATAAGGATGCCTCAACATGATTTTGAGAATTTATGAATGATGCACAATTAAATTTGGGATGTTCAGTGATTCTTAGGCTTGATTTTCAATGGTTGGTAGGAATCAATCTAAAGTCCAGTTGGAGGCTAGTAATGGCCAGAATTGGGTGTCTACACATCTTTCTTAACTCATTTCTAAAAATACAAAGGTTTTTAATCTACTACCATCTTAGTTACTCTAGTATGCCTTGAATATGGAGCATTGTGTAATTATTTTAGCACAATATTCCTCAATTTCTCTTTATTGGGCACATTTATCCTACCATTATACCTTAAAACCCCATCATTCTCAAATTAAAAACCTTGATATCTATAATCTCATGAGTTTTCAGCCAAATTTTTCTTAACTTGCTTGTGAAAAGCCATCAACATGTGAGAATTTCACTACCTATTCTCATAATGTGCTCATAATTATAGCCAAAGCTACAATGTATGTTCTATAGATAAGGGCATATGTTACTCTATTTTATTTACCATTAATGTAGTTGAAATCAAAATAATAATCTAAAAGAAAATATAACCACCACATTTGGAGAGCATTAAGGTTGGGTTGAGTGAAAATATACTTAAGACCTACATTATCAGTCTTAAACTCAAAAGGTTTTACCTAAAAAGTAGTGCCTCTAAACCTATAAGGCATAAACTATAACAACTAATTCTAGATCATGAGGATCATAATCTACCTCAATTTTATAGATTTATAGGCCCCAACTAAACTATCCTACATGAGAAATCCTAAGCCATCTCTAGAAGCATCAATTATCATTGAGAAATGACCATTCAGATCTAAGATCCATAATACTAGTGTAGAAGTGAGTTGACTTGAAAGGATTCTTCCCACTTATCTATCCATATAAAACACTAATTTTTCCATTAAAGAGAGGTAATTGGGTTATCTATCTTGAAAAAATTTGGTACAAATTTCCTATATTACTCTACCAATCCCATGAAATTACACACCTAATGCACATTTTTTAGGTGTTGGCCAATCCATGATGGCCCTAATATTAGTTGGATCTACTAAAATTCCCTCTATAAAGGTGATGTGTCCTAAGTATTATACTCTTCTATGAAATAAACCACACTTGGACAACTTCCTATAAATGTTATGATTTTGTAATATTTGTAAAACTAATCACAAGTGCTCAACACACTCTTCTTTATTATTGGAATAGATGATGATGTCATCTAAAAATACTAGTATAGATTGATTAAGATAATCCTTGAACACACTATTAATGAGATTAATAAATACTATAGGTATAGACACTTAAAATTGACCACCAATGGCTTTATACTAGAATTTAGACTGATTCTTACCAACCTTTGCAAATCTAGCCTAAGAATCACTAAACCTCTCAAAATCAGCTTCATAAAACACAATTTGGCTCAAAACCCCATTAAATAGAGAAAATACACCCATCAGATTAATTCAAATATTATAAAATGTTAAAATGGCTAAACATAATTAATTAACATGCAAAAGCTAATCAAATACCTAATTGAATCATGCTTGAGGAATTAAATGAATTATCAAAAAGGGAAATTCAAAAATCAAAGAATATCCCAGAAATTCATAATTAACTTTTGTGAGTTGTCAAAAAATCCAAAATATCTCAACATGCCTATTCATTTGTCATAATGACCATTTCACACCTTTTAATCCTACTTGGGTTAATTAACTCACAAAGGTTAGATTTGAACCCATTATAATCTCTAACTACACTCCAACTCACCTTGGGTTGGGGTTAGTTTCTAAACCTATAAATATAAGCATTTGCCTCTCATTTAAGAGGGGTTAGACATAGTAATGTTATAATGTTAATTTTATGACAATATTGAAATATATAGAGTTATAATGCCAAAATTATGAATCACAAGCCAAACCATCAAGCCATGAAGCTACATCAAGCAAGCATGATCCAACCAAGGTGCTAAGGAGAGAAGGAGATAGCCAATATTCATTTACCATAGACTTCTTGAGAAAAAGATATGCAAGCCAATGAAGAGATCTTTTAGAGCATTAAAAGAAAGTAAGAAAGGTTTTTTTTCTTGCATTTTAGTTGTGCTTTGTCAATTGGTTTTCTTTACTAATCTCCCCTTATGATCTAGGCATGGAGGTTTTATGCTTTGTTAGTGTGTTCTTTTCATTTTGATTTCATTATGAAACTAACACTTGATCTAATCTCCCCTCCATCATCAAATTCCTAACATCATAGTTGGTGCATTTATTAACCCAAAAGGTAGCATTATTGAACTTGTAATGCCCATAACAAGTTCTAAAATCTATTTTTGAAATATCCTCACCTGATGGTATCCTGCATGAAGATCAATCTTTGAAAAGAATATAACACCACATATTTGATAAAAAATATTATCAATGTGAGGTAATGGATACCTGTTTCTTGATCATTGCTTTATTAAGCATGTGATAATCAATGTACAAGTGAAGGGTTCCATCCTTCTACTTAAAAAAAAGTATAGGTGTACTCCATGGTGAAACATTGTCCAAATTAATCCTTTGACCAACATCTCTTGAATTTGTGATTTCAACCCAATTATCTCTATTATTTTCATCTTATAGGGTGCCTTAGATTATGCTTGTGACCTTGGAATGATATCAATAATGAAATCAAATTCCTTTTTTGGAGGAAAACCTGATAACTCTTCTAGAAAAACATCCCACGATTCTTGTAGAAAGGGATAATATTCTAAGGTGGGTTTTTGGGATTCAATGACCTCATCCAATTTAGGTTTTAGGTCCATAATAAACTTATTGATATGAAAATGTTCATCCTTTTGGTACTACAGAACATATTTCAAGATCTTAGTAAGATTCTCCTTGTAATCATTCATTATCAAGTTTCCTTGCATCAAGTTCTAAAAACATATCAGACTTTTGATTGAAATATAGATAAGGTAACCACCATGATCTAAAAAGAGACACAAATTTTTCCCACATGGTGGTAGTAGAATTTAGATTCATTTCAAGTTTTTTGTTAGCCCACCAAGTTACTACTTCACCAACTAATTCATAAGCTCCCCACGCAACCTTAATGACCTTAGAGTAATTTACAATCTCAAATTACTTTTCCATATCTATGATCCAAGCTTCATATCTATCACCCAAGCTTCATATATATCACCCAAAACTATGCC